>CAJVPY010004020.1:0-13181 GCA_910591965.1 Dentiscutata erythropus
CCCTTAAATCCACACGGAACCCATTTCTCTCACTAATGTCTGGACTTAAGTTCCTCCGCTCTGCTCCGGAAATAAAATATTTTATACACTTATTTTTTTAATCAACTCATGACTTTCAATATTTAATGTACACTACGTAGTGTTGTGCAAATTCTGATTTTTTCAAGTTTCATGCGCATGGGAATTTTCGGAATTTCTTATTAGCTTTCGGAATATTTCGGAATCTATAAAATTTTGCTGGCATTATAGGTTTATACCAGCATTATATCGCTTTGCCAGCATTATATGTAATATATAAAAATCATGCGCATTGCACAACACCAACCCCACGTTGCATAATTATTATTATCTCGGCTAAAACTTTGTATTAGCCGTGACAAATTTTTTATTTATTTTTCTTTAAATGAGTAGCTACAAAATATCAATAATCATATAATTATAAAGAATTTCTATAGTAAACTTAGCATATTTGAATAAAAATGCATATTCATAAGCATAATTTCATAAATTTCAAAAAACGTTTATATCAAATTTCGTGTCGTATGGTCTTACATCATAGAATTAAGAATAGAAATTAGGTCTTGAAGAACGATACCATAGATTTATTTGATTTTTAGACAAACTAAAATATACTGTATATAACAGTGTTGGCCATTTTAGGTCATATCCGATTTTATATGAAAATGGTTATAACGTATAATAGATTTCATAAGTCATAATAGGTTATAAGGTCATACCTATATTTAGCAAGTAGAACATTTAAGGTCATAGGCCAATACTGGCATATAACATAATGAAACAAAAAATAAAGAATATAGGTCGAGAGAATAATTTAATTGAAATAATATAATAAATAATTACGGAGTTCTAGCTCTAAATATGAGCTATAAGGCTCACAAAGCAAATAAAGATTTTCATCTTGCATTTTCTTTGGATGAGGCTCTTTTTTATCGGACCTTAGCATGTAAGGAGGTCTGGAAGAATCAGAAGTTTCTTTTTTTCTTTTTTCCCTATAATCAGGATCGTAGGGAGGTCTGAAAGGATTTTTAGAAATTTTTCTGGTTCTTTTTCCCTTATAATCAGGAACACGTTTTTTCATTTCTTCTTCTACTTTATTGGCAAGCTTTTTAAATAGGTCTTTATCATCTTTATCCATGCCGTCCCAATATCTTTTCACTAGAGCCACAACAATGTGCAAGCGTTCTTTGCCTGGAATGTTAAAGGTATTGCAGATTTTTTTATAAAGGCCTTCTTTTGTCAATTTTTTGTGAAAATCAGTTTTGAATATCATCCAGCTGTTTAGCGGTCTAGGCACACGTCCGTATCTATTCTTTTTCAGTTCAACATAATCGCTAGGTTTTGCCGATCTACACTGTTCCAAAACGAAATTCTTGACCTCTTCGATCTGGAGACCAAATTTTTGAAATACCATATCGACAATTGAGACCTCTTCGATCTGAAGATCAAAATTTTGAAGCACCATATTGACATCTGGAAGAATACTCATGGTTTGATGCTTGAGACAATTCCTAAAGTCCGATTGTCGTATTTACTGATTTCCAAATTTTGATAATTTAACTTCTGCTCTTTTTATAAGTGTGTCGGCGAAAGAACCCCGGGCATATCATATGAAAGAATCCATGATTCATGAATTTTAAGCAAGAATGTTAGTAATTCCATTTATGATTGGACAAAGAAACATTGCAATCTTATTTGTTTCTAAAAAAAAAAAAGCAATCCACATGGATTAAAATTCATTGTTGAATTATATAAATTAGATAAAAAAAATTAAACCCCAAAAAAAATGTGATACACATGAGGGGGTTTCAGAATTAATGATTCGACGTCCGATTTCAGATAAAATAAGTGACGTATTTATTTCAAAATAAGCAACGTACAAATTCTATTTATTTTAAAGTATGTACTTAATTACATAATCGTTTACCGATGAATGTTTATCAAAAAAAAGCTAATTTTATCACCGGCAATGCCTATTTAATTTTCTGATTCGGAATTTTAAAAAAGAAAATAGGTCCTTTTAAACTCTCACTTATTTTGAAAAAAAGTTAATTCTGAAACCCCCATGGATTAAAATTCATTGTTGAATTATATAAATTTGACTGATGAAAAAAAAAAGGTGTCAAGAATACATCATTAAACTTTAAACTGTTAGACAAAAAAATCTTAATGACTAATTTATAATAATTTATGCTAGTCAGTTTAATTAATAGGGTTTCAAATCAGTTAAAGATCGGAAAAATAAAATCTGTCAAAATTTGGTAATAACACAACGCTACAACATTACACAATACAATGTGTGTTATTGTTGAATATATAATGACTATAATTAAATTAGCGCCATTTAAATGCATGCTATGAAATTAGTCGTAATTTTCGTATGTTCGGATATTAGACCCCGAAATACATACAATGCATATATACAAGATTAATATTTAAGACAATTATTAAAGCTTTGTTTTACAAAATAAAGAGATTTTGAGCCTCAGTTTCAGAAGCTTTTATCCCGTGACTCATACGATGCACCCAAAATGAAAGATGCCAACTATTTATAGGCGCATAATGCACTGTTTGTGTAAATAAGTGGCTTGTGTATTTCTAGGTGATGTCAGAATTTGATTTTATCTTGGGTTTTTTATTTTAAAAAAAATTTTTTATTTTTGCATCTTGTTATTTTCTTATTAATTATCTTGAATTGCTATGCTTATTGATTTTATCATTCCTTATATAGTCATTACAATGATCGATTAAGAAAGTTTCTACGTGCAAGGGTGTGATTGGCCTAATGGTTGAATAGTCGCTCAAAAAGAAGATTACGTATTCTGTAAGCTGTCTTTAAGTAGATCTTATATCCCTTATTTGATCAATTCCTTTGTCAATAAAAATTTTTATCCGGTAGCTTATTATGATTCGTCTGCCCAATAAATTTATTATTCGGCAGAAACTACATAGTTGCCGAATAATAAAATTGTTGGGCAGACTATCGTCATAAGTTACCGGATAAATCCGTTATCAATCATGCAGATGCCTTATAACTTAATTATTTGGTCAAATGATTTAAAGTCAGCCTAAGAAGTTGAATTCCTTCGGAATTCAATTTCTTAGTCTGATTTTAAATCTTTGACCAAATAAACCAGTTATCAGGCAGTGCCTGCCTGATAACTATTAATTACTTTTCTGCGCTACGGAAAAGGTGATGCTGAATTTTAGTGGAATTTTTACGTAATTTGAATAAATTATATATAATATTATTATCAATGTATTACATGCAGTGTTTAAAATCTATCTTTGGAATCTGCGGCGCGCAGTTTGAAATTTTATTCCTCAGCAAAAGTTTTCCGGAATATCATCAGTGTTACACATACTTCTTTTGAATTTACAAAAAAATACCAAACTTTTGAGATAACAATGAATTTTAAACAATGATTATATCATTATTAATGCAAAAGGAAGTGATATGAATTGATCAAGAAAATTCTTGATCGATAATAATTTCTTTGACTAATATCAAAATACGGAATTTCCGACAAATTCCATACAATCATACGGAATTATGCTAGATATTCTGTATAATTCATTTAAATTTTGTGTATTTTCATTAAATCTGCATTGTTTTTCAGGTTGCAATTGATCAATAAATTTCTTTCAATATTATATTTTTTAGTAATTATGCGTCATTCTAATTTTAATGTAATGCTGTAATGTTAATCCTGATTCAATTTTGATTGTTCAATTTACGAAGGTTACAATTTTTGCGAGCGCAAGGAAATTATGTAGCTAAGTACAGTCAGACCCCCTAAATGCACCCTCCCTAAATGCAGCACCTCTCTAAATGCACGTCTTCTTTTGGGCCCAACTAATATTACATCTATAGATTTTTACCTCCCTAAATGCAATACCTCTCTAAATGCACGTGCTAGAGCTGGTCCCGACAACGTGCATTTAGAGAGGTCTGACTGTAAAAGGAAAAATACTAAAGAGCGTAAATGATAATCATGGTAAACGAAAATATTTATGCTGTGATTTTTTGAATCATAGAACCACGAATATTTGCCTTATACCATATATCGCATCAATTCTACTACAATATGGGCACAACTAGGGTTGTAAAACTTACAATAATTTCAAATTTTGATGTAATTTACGATGTAACTTACAAGCAATTTTTATATGTTTGCTTAGTAAAAATTTTAATTTCATGCAAGTTATTGTGTAAGTTATACTGTAGTGTAAGTTTACAACCCTAGGCACAACACCTTCTTTGGCATTAATAGTATTAATACGTACCATTTGCTTAAACCCACTCGGATTTCTCAGTTGATCTACGGTTTCCACATACGTGTTTTAGCACTCTATTTGACTATCCTTGCAGCGTTTATTCACAAATAAAGCCATCTGTGCAAAGGCGGCATTTTTTGCTACAAGCTCGTCACTTATGGGCACACCAATTGCTGCTCTTCTATCAATAGTGGTTTGCTTATTAATATTAATAATTCGAAATAAATAATATTACTAAAAGAATTTTAAAAATTTAAGCTATGATTTATTTTTATTTTTCTTTATCGTTATTAGTTAGTTATTGCGACATCATATGAGTGTCGCCCGCAATACTAAAAATAGATTATTATGAAAAATCTTGATAATCTATTTTTAGTATTCTCTTGGCGGCACTCTATAATAATAAATCTAAAAAAAAAAGTTTACTCTGATTTTAAAATTTCAAAACAGAATAGGTCTTTTTAAACTCACTTATTTCGAAATAAGTTAATTCTAAATCACCCTATTATCATTAATATATTAACGCTCAATCACATTAATCTAAAAATAGACCAATATTATGAAAAGAAAATCAGGCTTTTGAATTTATTATAACTTAGCCCTGAAAATTTGATGACATGGTTTTTGCTTGAAAATCAAATTTTGATCATTTTCAAAGTAAAGACCCTACGTATGCATCTAATTTTTAAGGTCTAAATCCGGTAAGTTATACATAAATTTAAACAATGATTCAAAACCCAATTTCAATGGTTTCAATTGCGAGAAATAAAACTAAAATATGAATTATGTGTAAACATTTTTCTTTTCCTTCACTCACTTTCTCTTTACTTCAGTGTTGGCAAATTATGACATGGACATTTATGGACTATGTCCATATTGTTCATATTTTTATTGGAATAAGGCACTTAGTCCAAATCAAATACGCGAGCTTGCTACTCTGAAATGTTCCGGATAGAATAAGTCAAAATTGGTTAAATGTCTGAAACTTTCTGAATAATTCGACTAAGATATGGACATGGACACTATTTGGATTAGTCCATGTCCATATCAGTATTAATTTTTCAATTAAAATTTACTGTGCAGATGCTGCACAATTTATAGACTTTTTCTGTGCGGCAAATAAATAAATAAATAAAAACTACGAGAAACTATTTGCAACTGTGCGCAATACTTACAAATCTCAATTTCTCTGTGCGGCATTCGCACATCTATTCAAAAAAAAGGGTGCACAAAATTTTATTTCTGTATGCTGCGCATAGTCCGCACAGCGAAAAATAATTACTGGTTCATATTTTGTCCAAATCGAATTTTTATTGGACATAGTCTAAATTCCAACATTGCTTCACTTTACAAAATTAGCCACGTAATCTACTTCGCTTACCTTGTAATTCCAACAATCTGATTTGAAATCCTCGGCTGAGTTATCATAATTATCTCTAAATGACCGAAAGATATTACAAATAAGAACGAATTCAGAATTGTATAACTATATAGAGTTTGGCGTGGATCTACGAGAGATGGCTGTGTAAGATTCCATGTTTAGACTATCATTTCAACTACTGTATTATGCCAAATGTGTAAAGATTTTCATTTGAATTACAGTACTGACGTTAACCAATCGTTATTGAAAAATTAGGCTAGGTAACAAGCAAATATATGTTTAACGGTATATTAATTCGAGTTACGAGACACAAAAGAAAAAAAGAAAAGAAAAAGGAAGGTTATTAACGCCGGGGAATCCTTAAAAATTGATAAACTTTTGTGCATAATCTGGTAAAGTGGCTTTATTTGCAGATAGTTCAAATTGAGGTTGTATTCGTAAACAGATATAACAGATATAACAGATTATCAATTAACTTTGATTTCGCAGGTTTTTTTTTCGGAAAATATAAGCCAGAATTAGTTTGATAATCATTATAAGATTGAAAGCATGGCTTTCAATTCGGTCTAACTGGTACATGTGACAAACTTTGTATTTTTTAATTTTATTTATTAAAATTAGTATAATTAACTAGTAATTACAAAAAAATATAATTAATCTTTTAATAATTGAGTTACTTATTATTAATAAATTTTAATTTATGGACAGGGCCAGTGTTAAATATTTGATGTTCCCAGTGTTCCCAGGAACATTTAAAAAAATTTGGGAACACTAAATTTAAAATTTATGTTCCCTTTTAGAAACAAAGTGGGAACATAAAAGTTATAATTTGTGTTCTCTATAGTAATAGTTTTTTGATGTGGTATGGCTTTTTTTTTTATAGTTATGGTATGGCATGTATGCTTTTTTTAGTATTTAAATTAATTAATAAATAAATTGATTAAATTAATTTAGAGTTTGAGTGAGTGAGTGAGTGAGTAAGAGAGAGAGTGAGTAAGAGAGAGAGTGAGTAAGAGAGAGAGAGAGAGAGAGAGAGAGAGAGAAAGAGAAAGAGAGAAAATTTATTAATTTTATTATAAGAATATTAAAATTTTTTTGGGAATATAAATTTAATATTTTATGTTCCCGAAAAACAAAAAAAAAATAGTAATTCTTTTTCACTAGACAGGACTAGTCAGTGCCCCATGCACTTTGTGCCCCCTATCATAAAATCATTAATATCTCAAAATTTTACTAGAGTAATCTCTGTTTTGTGACTAAGCAAAAATGTTTTTCTCACAATTTTACACTACTATAAACCTAAATTCTAACCCTAACCTAACTCTATTTAACCCTAACCTAACTCTAACCTAACTCTAACCTAACCCCAACCTAAAATCATAAAATTGCCAATATCTCAATTTTACTAGAGTAACCCCCTATTGTGTAATTAAGCAAAAATATTCCTCCTGCAATTTTACACAATTTTGCTAACTCTAATCTAATTTTAATTTTTATTATAGGTTAAATTTTTGCTAGGGTCACAAAGTACATAGGAAGCACTTTCTGGATTTATCTTTAATTTATTATCATTTAAAAAAATATTTAATTTTTTTTATTTAAAAATAAAAAAAAAATTTAATTAAAAATTTAAAAGTTTATCTTTTATACTATTAAACAAATAATTTGATATAATATTTGCAATTTTTTTAATAATATCATATAAAAAGACAAGTATTATAAAATAGTATATATCTTGGTGATTGAATTTAGAATAGGCTATTATAATTTTCTATAACTACACTAAAGTGTGATATTTTACTTTCAATTCTCTATTTTAATTAATAAAAAATAAATTTGCTTACTAAATACAAATAAGTATAAGATAAAGAATCATATTTGTAATTAGTATATAAAATTCAGATTCAAAATTATTTTTTCAAAAAAAACTTAATTGAAATCATTAAATCTTTAAATATTTTTCTAGACATCTCTAGCCAGAGATGTTTAGTTTACACATTTCTGGCCTAAAATTATACACAACTATAGTAGAAATTATAAGTATTCCATAACTTTTTAAATAAAAAAGCTACAGCTTTAAACTTTTTACTATAAGTAGTATTTAATAAATATAGATCAGTAGCAAATTTTTATATTTTTTTAATTACTACAACAAAAGTTAGATAAGAGCTAAAATTTTTAGCCATTTTAGATACTAAAAACTAATTGAATTTAATTAAAAGTTTATAAAAAATTAGAATTAAATCCAAAAGCTTTAAGAATTAACAGGATTAAACTTTAAGCATTTTTATAGTATTGACAAAAATTTAATTTAATTTAATAGAATGGTTACTAAGAAATTAATTGTCACAGCTAATGCTGAAATTTTTTCATATTTTATTATAAAATTATAAAAAATTTTTGGGACTTTTTTTTATACTTTTTTTTTATAGTTAGGTTAGGGTTAGTAGGGTAGTTTTATTAATAAAAAAGTATAAGTGAATTTTAGTAGGTATTATAGATTTAAATAGAGACCCCAAATTTCAGCATTAGCCGTTTTCAGCATTAGCTATAATATTAATTTTTAAAGTAATTTTACCATTTTGAAAAATCATATGTGTTTTGTAATTAGGTATTTATTTAATAAAACCATAGTAATTTTAAAATTTTTATCAAATATTTTAAAATAATTTTAAAAAATAATTTATCATAACTATCTTATTGAATTTACTTAAATTTTTTTTTAGAATTATAAAAATGCTTGAATTTCAATTTATTAATTTTTAATTAAATTTAATTAATTTTTATTTTTAGTAACAAAATTTATTAAAATTTTAACTCTCATCTAACTTTTGTTGTTACTACTAATCTATATTTATTTAATACTATTTATAGAAAAGTTTTAAAGTTGTAGTATTTTTATTTAAGAATTTAAAAAAAGTAGAATACTTATAATTCCTACTATATACAATTTTAATTAGAATTAGGGTTACATAGTGTTGGGTAAAAGTAAATACTATAAGTAAAATTGCCTTTCTGATACAGTACACTTTCTTGAATCTGATACACATAGTAGACAGCTTTTATATCAGTTATAAGAGATTATTGGATTTAAAAATTGATTTAAAATACTAATAGCTTGTTGTCACATAATTACAAATAAATATAATTGGCTGGATTATATTTCTTATATATATAAACTATTGCACAAAAACTAATCTCAGCCAATCAAATTGATTTATATTATTTGTCAAAACCAATATCTTATAAATATCTGGTCTTTTGGATATCAGTTATTAGAAATTGCAGATTATTAGATTTTAATTATAAAACAAATTTGGTAAATTAATTTTTTATTGATTATAGCAAATTATTGGTTTTAACTGAATTGGTTTTGGAAAAATGTATACTGTATTTTTAATTATTACTTCTAAATAGATTTAAATAGCTGTTTCTTGTATTTTTTATATTTTTTATATTTTTTATCTTTTTTGTATTGTTTTTATTTTGCTGAACTAATCTGTAATAATTATTTTTATACTAGTTTTACTACAAAATCTAAAAAGACAAATTTCTAAAAGAATTTAATACTAACAAAGTTAGCTAGCATTAATTATAATATTAGTCAATTTAGTTAGTATCAGTGTACAAAATTTAATGTTCTTAATGTTTTCTGAGAATATAAAAATTTTAGATTATATTTATATAAAAATATAATAAATTGTACATATAGATTCTGTGCCAGATTATGCTAATCACTGCTGATTTTTAACTATATCAGTTATACAAAATATACTTACTTGTATTTGTGCAATATCTCTATACTTAATCAGATAGAACCTTTTCTAACTTGTATATACTTATATATAAATTCTAATTAATAAATTTAACTATTTTTTAAATCTTTTAGCAATATTTATTCAATAACTTTATGATCAAAATTTAGTAAAAATTTTTTTATTATAATTTTATATATCTGTAGAATTAAATAAAAGAAATTCTTTATTAAATTTAACTTAGTAGTTATTGAGAAAATAAAATTTTAAAAACTTAAAATTCCTTAAAAAAATAAAATCAGATAAAATTTGAAATTTAAATAAAGATTTCTTAACAATCAACAATTCAAATTTGATAAAAAATTTTTTATATTAATTTTACATATTTATAGAATTAAAATAAAAAAATTTAATCAAATTTGGACAGCAAGTTGTCAAGAAAACTTAATTAAAATTTAAAAAATTTTGCTATAGCTTTTTTTTTAAGATATTTAAACTTTGAATAAAGATTACTCAACACTTATTTGATTAAACTTAATCAATTTTTTTTTAATTTTATAAGCTCATAAAATCAAAAATAAAAAATTAATCAAGTTTAATTAAGTAAGTGTTAAGTAATCTTTGTTTAAAATTTAGATATTTTAAAAAGAATCTGCTACAAATTTTTTTAAATTTTAATTGATTTCTTGACAACTTGATATTTAAATTTATTTATTTTAATTCTACAAAGATATAGAATTAAAATTTTACTGAATTTAATCATGTAGTATTGCTAGAAGATTTAAAAACAGTTAAATTTATCAATAAAATCTGCAATATAATCTGGCACAAAATCCATATATGCAAATTTTGTGCTTTTATTATATATGCTAATTTATAATCAGAAGTTCAATATTAAATATTTTTTAAGATCGAATATTGGTTATATTTACATGTCAAAGAATTATAAAGTTTATGAATTTTTGACTTTTTATTAATGGGAATTTTTAGGCATCTCTGATTTATATATCTTTGGTCTTTTAGCCAATCAAATAATGAGAAAATTCTATAATTAAAATTTATATATTGATTTGACTGCTGATGCAAGATCAAATAATCTTTTCCAGATCTAAATAGATAAGTATTTTTTTATATAGCACAATGATTATCTTGATGGTTTTGATGTTTTTTTGTTTTTCTTTCACCTTGCTTCTTTTTTATTTAGCTATATTACCTTTCACCACTGGTGCCATTGTTGGTATTATTGTAGTGTGGAGTTTTAAATACTAATAGTAAGTAGTTTAGTACTCTTTTGGATTCTATTATTAGTGTTACTTAACCTTTCATGTGTTCAAGTGTTTGGTATTTTGAATTTTATTGTTAAACATTATTTTGGTATTTTTTTGTTTACTTTTGTTGTTGCTTGGTTCACATTGATATTTTTGGTGCTAATTCTTGTAGTGATATAACTAAAACTACACTCTTTTTTTCAAGAAGGTGGTATTTAGATGTTTTTTTATCAACTGTCTTTCATATTGCTATAGTAGTAGTAATAAGTAGTTCAGTGCTTTTTATATTAATATTTTTTGGTGCTAATTTTTTATTGTAATTTTGTTTCACTAGTAGTGATGTGATTAAATTACCACTTATTTTTTCAAAAAGGTAGCATTTTGAAATTTCTTTTGCTGACTGTCTTTCGTTATTGCCTAGTGTCACTGTTGTAGTAGTGGTAAGTAGCTTAGTGCTTTTCTGTATTGATATTTTTTGGTGCTGATTCTTTATTGTAATTTTGTTTTGCCAGTAGTAATATGACTAAACCACTACCTTTTTTTTCAAGAAAGTAACATTTTGGTATTTTTTTATTGGCTATCTTTTTTCATTGCCTAATATCACTATTGTAGTAGTAATAAATAATTTAATACTTTTCTGCATTGATATTTTTGTTACTAATTCTTTGTTGTAGTTTTGTTTCTCTGGTAGTGAATTTTATTGATATAACTAAACTATTTTTGTTTTTCAAGAATGTGGCAGCATTTTGGTATTTCTTTGTTTCATCTTTTATCATTGCTTGGTGTTGGTGATAAGAAGTTAATACTTTTTCATATTGATATTTTTGGTATTGATTTTTCATTATAGTTTTGTTTTGCCAGAAGTGATGTGACTAAACTACCACCTTTTTTTAAGAAGATGTCAACATTTTGGTATTTCTTTCATCTCATCTTTTGTTATTGCTTGGTGTTTCTATTGTAGTAGTGGTGGTAAATAGTTCAGTACTTTTTTATATTGTCATTTTTAGTACTAGTTCTTTGTTGTAGTTTTGTTTGCTAATAATAATATAACTAAACTACTACTTTTTTTTTAAGAATATGGTGGCAGTTTGGTGTTTCTTTATCTTATCTTTTATCATTGCTTGGTGTTACAATTGTGTAGTAATATTTAGTACTCTTTTGTATTGATGTTACTAATACTGATTCTTTGTTGTAGTTTTATTTTACTAGTAATAGATTTTGCTAGATTTTAGCATTGATGCAATTTTTTGTAGTATTGATGTATATCGTAATTGTGGCAGTATTAAAATACTGTATTGTATATAGTATATATATAGCATAGAATAAACTTCATATGTATTATATATAGATAATTTATTCTATATTGATAAAATAAAGTTTTTTTGTTTTTTATATTTTTTTTAACAAAAAATAAAGACTTAAACAATAAAATTTGAGAATTGCTTATTTTTATAGCTGTACTATGTATATGTATTATATTTTATGATGTATATTATAATCTACTATGATTTATAGTATATATAAAAATACTCATAGCAAAAGCAAGAAACAAGACTATATAATCTTCTGCTTTTGCTATAGACATTTCTATTAGTGTTTAAAATTCAAATCTAAATCTATATATATATTAAGCTTACTCTTTTAGAATTCTTTAGACTATATATCTTTTTTTTTTTTTTTTAATATTAGGGTGTAGTATCTGTTTCAAACTTTTATTAATACTTAAGCAAGTTAATATATGTTAGTGCTAAAATACATATATATTATATATCAGAACTAGGACTAATACTTTAGATCTAGAATCATTTATTCATAGCTAAAATCCACCAGAGCCGTTAACACTCCCACACATGTAATTGACCTAGATTTATACATCTCTCTCTAATTACCAATTAGTATTTACATGTTTACTACTTTATCTATATATCTAATATCTTAACTTTCAAATTGGTGTATACTAGATAGGCACTTATTGCTTCTAGTTTGGTGTGTCTGTTCCCAACTAGCATACTTCCAAAAGTTCATATCTCAAGCCATACAGCTGCTTCTACCTAATTGGTAAGTATCTCAAACCTGCATTTTGCTATAACTAGCTAGTTTCCTGTGACTTTGGAACTCAGGTCTTAATATTTCGAATTCAGTAATATATACTTTCCAAAATGGTAATGAAGCTATCTAGACATGTTTTACAAATACTTACAATATCTGATATAGTTGGATTGGATCAGGAGGTTTAGAAGTTGTTAACAGATATGTCATCATTTCTATTTATAGTGTTATAGTGATTCTCGACAATTGTAGCCCCAGTTACTGCTGTATTCACTTATATTAGCCATACCTGTATTGGTAGTTCTAAGTCCTCTTAATTCATAAACAGAAATTTGTCTGATTGGCTAGTTTTTAAATTGATTTGTAAATCTACACGTGATTATTACCCAATCAAATTGCACAATTTTTATTCATTATTACAATATTACAGTA
>CAJVPY010004021.1:0-13180 GCA_910591965.1 Dentiscutata erythropus
TAGTATATAATCTTAGTTTTTATTTAAAAAAAAAAATTATAAAATATTTTTATATTTTAAAAAAATAGATCAGATATGAATTTATAAAATTTAAGCAGACAAATTTGCCTGCTAAAACTGGACAGTTTAAGGGATAGTGTTAAAAAACTTAATTGCAGATCTATATATAACCAATAGATTTTCATAGACGCAAAATTTATAGTACAAAAAGTAATTCATATATTTTATTATATAAAATGATAGTCATTTGTTATTTAATTTTATAAATTTACACTTGTTATATTTAGTACAAATCTCAAACTTTGCTGTTCGTATTTATAGACTATTTATTACTTATAGTTTTGAGAAGTTTTATATAAAGGAAAGAAAGATTTTATATGTTAATTCTATGTTTAAATATATTTTTAACACTTATTGTTGTTCTATCAAATGTTGCTATTACAGTGTTACAAGTGGGGTAGCCTTCTTAATTTACTATCTGCAACATAGCACATAATGACAGAGATCTCTAAATAACAGGGCGAGATATGAAGCAGTGTGGAAGTGAAATATTTCCTCACTAGGGCAGTTCAGTATATTTATTAAAAGCATAGAGACATAGTTTATTTTAGAGCAAAGATATGTTTATTTATTTATAATACAATGTCTAGATACAAAACTATTTATAGGTATTTATTTCTATAGAATCTTAATATTTTAGAACATTGCAAGAAACAAATTCTCTAGTACAAGGAAGATAAAAGCTAGGGTTTATATAGCTTTTACAACACCTACAAAAGATATAAAAAGTACTAAATGTACAAAAGGTATAAAAGGTACAAAAGGTACAAAAAGTATAAAAAGTATAAAAAGTATAAAAGGTATAAAAAGTACAAAAGGTATAAAAGGTACAAAAGGTATAAAAGGTACAAAAGGCATGAAAAGTACAAAAAGTATAAAAGGTACAAAAAGTATTATCTAGCTAAACGATAGTTCGTTTGTTATGTATTGTAGCTTGTTTTGATCATTACAATCTTCTGGATCTAATAAAGATAAAATCTCTAATATGTTTTATAATGTTAACTCATTCTATAACATTTTTATCGCCTTTAAAAATGAACTCTGTAAGTTAATAGTTACTAAGTTTTTGCACATTGTGTCGATCACGATTAATTTAGAATAAGGCATATTTTATATAGCATGGTTTTTGGTTCTAAGAATTTTCTTTTTCTTTTTCTCTTTTTGTTAATATCACAAATATCAACTACAACAACATTAATATCAATAACAATAACAACAACAACAATAATAATAATAATAATAATCATCATCATTATAAAATGCCTTGTGTTCTTATTTCCCATGCTGTTCAACGTGCTCGTCGTAACAGTAATGAAGCTCTTTATGAGGCTGATTGGAGTACAGAATCAAAATAGAAGATAAATATTTACTGATTCTTGTAATAGTTTCAGTAAAATATTAACTTTGTAATCCATATTAGGTTGTGGCGTAAAGTAAGATCCTTAAGGAAAAGAATCGTGGTGTTGGAAGCGGAGTTGGAAGAAATTCATTTTTGGAATACGGAGTCGGTAGAAGAGAATTGGAGAAAAGATAAGGAGCATTGGAGAGTTGTTTAAGAAAGAAATTGGTTGCGGATTCAGGTTGCTGAGTTGGAGAGTCATATAGATAGTGTTGCAATAGATTTAGATGTAGAATTTGATTTGTAATTTTCTTTTTTTTGTACATATATGTTACGTTATTACTCTCTTTTTCAAATAAAATAAATATATAAACTAAAAAAATAATAATAATAATGATAATAATAATAATAATAATAATAATAATAATAATAATAAAATAAAATAAAATAAAAAAAAATCAATCATTCGAATACTTCAACTAAGAGCTACACTAAACTTGGTATCTAGCAGGCAGCTCCCTTAGCCAGTCTCGAACCTGAGTCTGCATAATGACAGTCCTCTATCGTGACCGTTAATCCATAGTTCAAATGATACTAAAATTTTTCTAGCTACTTCTTTTGAACATTAATAGAGTAATAATCACATATTAATTACAGTTACTTTAAAATAGATAATATAACGTGCAATATATAATTAAAAATTTAAAAATTGTCATGTTTTCTATTGCCTTTAAGAATTTTCTCTGAAAATTCTAGTTTTTCAAGAGTAATAGTAGGAGTTTTTCATAGTATTTGCCAACTTGGTTACTGTTATAGTATTTCTTTTTACTATATCTTGAAATTGAATTGAGTTTTCTGTTTCTTTGGAGATTTTTTAGTATTTTTTCGAGCATTATCTTTGTAATTGTTCAATAACATCATTAGGTTTTAATCACATGTTTTGGTTATAGTTAATTTAAAATAGACAATATATTATAGAATATATTATTTCTATTTTTGCTAAAGTCTTTCTTTCAAATCTTCTTTCTAAAAAGATAAACAATTATAGTAATACTAATTAGTAGATATGTCGAATTTCCACATGCTAGAACTATATGTTTCATTAGTTTCTTTGTCTATTTTTTCCTTAAAAATTAGGAGGCTTTCGAACTTTATACAATTCTTTGTGCTAAAATTAGCTTTGCATTCTAAATTGTTCATCCTTTTTCTAAATTTATCAATCATATCATTATTGTTTATGATTTTCTTTGTTTATACCATGTGGTAGTTTTTTTTGGCATAAAAAAATTTAACTATTGTTATAATTCTTATTTATATTCTTGTTTTTCAGTATATTTTGTTTAGAGATATGACCCGGATAACAAAACCTCACCTGGGTACCCGAATATATTTAAAATTGGATATCCAGGTGAACCCGAGTCACTTATTAAAAATAAATTTTATATTGTAAAATTAGCAACTAAGCAATAAGCAATAAGCAACTTTATTTATCTAAAAAAACTAAACCAAATTAAACCATCTCAAATACATTATAATTTCTTTTTATAAACATCATTTTTGCTGCTAAACCTGAATCTAATCGAGTACGTTTAGCTGTTGTTTGATTTTCTGCATTGGAAAATAACCTTTCACTAGCTACAGATGATGCAGAAATAGACAAATATTTTCTAGCTAATTTTATTACATTTGGAAATTGCAATTTACATTTAAACCACTATTCAAAAGGATCAACACTATTATCAGCAATATGTGTACGCATTGGATCTAAATAATATTCTAATTCTTCCATAGGACTCAGAGTTGTATTACTTGTATTTGCCATACTAAATATTGATAAATATAAGCGGTTATGACGAAAGTTATTATTTTCAGGTGCATTTAATACTATAGAGTCTGTTGATATATTCATTGAATTAAAATTAATTAGCTCTTTAAATTGATGTGTTAGTTCTTTTTTTGCCATATCTTGAATATTATTACTCCAATTTGCTAATATTTTTAATCGAAAATCCAGAAGTGTTGCTAATAATCCAGGTATTAAAGATTCACCCCAATAATCGAATAAAGAGTTATATATTATATGTTGTAATGTTTTAAGAATAGCCTGTGTAGTATGATTCTGATTCATATTTTGATTTGCAATATTTGTTACTGAGCGTGTTTGGTGAGCTGAAGTTGATAAATTGTTAAATTCTAAATCTTCGTCTTCAGAATCATTATTATCGTCATCATTATTATCATTAGTTAATTCATTACAATCAAAGTTAGGTGTTTCTAATAAATTATAGATATTTTTATTAAAATATTAAAAACTTATAAATAAAATAGTAACATAAAATATTTACCATTATTATTATAATTGACTTGATCAAATGTTTCAGCATAAGCATATATAAATTTAAGAACTTGGATTAATAGATAGATAATTGATAATGTTGCATAATGTGTGCTACTAAAGTAAACAGTTGCATCATTAAAAGGCTCTAATAATGTAATTATGCTTTTTAAAAGATCCTATTTATAAGGTAATAAAAGTTTTTTATGAAGTTTTCATCCTTTAGCACGATCTACAGAATCTTCTGATAAAGGTAATGTTGCAGCTAACCATTCAATTGCTCAGTGTAATTTAATTAGTCTACTCCAAGAATGATATTTACTATTCCAACGTGTTTTAATGTCAGAAATATTTCACAATATAGGTTCTTGATATAAACTTTCTTCATCAGAATTTTCATTATCTGAATTATCTGATATATTAGCTTCAGTAATATTTTGATTTTGTGTTAAGGACATAGATAAAGATAAACTACGTTGCTGAAATTCTTGATGTGCAGTATCCAAATATTCACTACATTTAGGTAATTTAGTAAAAATTTAATTAACTATTTAACTTTTTTAAAATGAATATTTGTTTTTTTAAAAGCACAATTTATAGAAAGTTGTAAGGTGTGGGCTGTACATGGCAAGTACTCAACACCATTTTATAAGCTAGCTGCTTTAATTATATTACTGCTGTTGTCAGTTACAATATAGGTAATTTTGCTATCTAATTCAAATTCAGATACTTTTTTTTTTAATAGTGCAGCAATCTTTTTACTCAAATAAGAATATAACATATGCTCCATATATAGAAGACTATCATAAAGTTTGAAATCATTTGATAACCAATGAATCATTATTCCTATATACCCATATTTGCCTCGAGATGTCCAGAGATCAGTTGTCAATGATGCTATTTCACAAGTATTGTTTAATAAACTTTTTAATTGTTCAGTTGAACCATTATAACTAGTATGAACTTTCTTTTTAATTTTTTTTGTAGAAGGAATTCGAAAAGCTGGATCATAATTTTCATCATTTTTTTGTAACCTTTCACATTAATTACATTAAGTGCCATATTATCAATCACAATCCAGTTAGTAATTGCTTGTCAGATTTCTTGATTATGTAGTTCTGAATGAAATTTAACTTTGGCATGTTCAAAAATATCTGGTATAGTTTGTTGAACTGTATGAATCTGAGACTATAATATATTTATTATAAATATTATTAATAAATAAATTACAGTAAGTATATTAAAATGCAAAATAAAGTAAGTACCTCATTATTTTTATTTTCACTCAAATTATATCTATTTTGCAAGTAATTACCCATATTTCCTGTACTGCCATTATGTACAAACTTACTATCACACTTGACTGATTCATTTCGAAGATTCATTACTTGAACTTGGCATTTATCAAACATTCTATCATCACTTACTTTAAAATAATGCCAGATCCAACTAGGCTTTGAATAAGATCGTTTTCGCTTGTTTGAATTAATTTTCTTTACTTGAGATTGATTTTTATCAAAAATAGATACATTACTACTTGAGCTAATTGAAATATCATCGTTTATTTCATTTTGTTCATTAAAATAATATTCTCTATAAAGTTCATCAAAACCATTGTTATCGTCATTTATTTTATCAAAGAAGAAAGTTTAATGTCTTTAAAAAATAAATATTATTATTTATAGATTCTATAGTTTTAAATAAATTTTTATTGAATTTAAAAAACTTCAAGTTTGTAATACCTTAAGTTTATATATATTGCTGTTTTATGCCGATAGTTTCTAACTCTAAATAAAATTTTACTATAAGTATTACTTCGATAAAACAATTTTTTAAATCAATATATAGAAAAGTTCTGAAGCCACACCTGCATTAACATAAGAAAAGTTATTTGAAAAAGTTCTGTGCTATGCACAGTATTAAAAGGGTTCTTAAGATCACACACACATTAATAGTTCTTAAGGCCACACACACGTTATTATCTTGAAATTCTTAAAATTAACACACCTTAAAACTGACACATATTAGTATTTAATATTTTAATAATGAAAGTATAAACTTTCAATAACATTAATATAGTATATATTTTACTTACTTCAACAAATGTTGAATCGCTTTATCATAAAGTTAACTAATAGTAACCAAATTACAGAACTATCGATTATCAATGTTACATTTTATGCAAGTATATATATGGGTGTGATGTTAAATTATTACATGAAAACAACTAGTAACATGTAATTATTTTACTAGTTATTTTTGAGTGATGATTTAGCATTACACCCCAATGCAAAATTTTTTTCTTAATACATTTTCATCCGAGTTAATGAATTACCACCCGGATATCTGACCCAACCGCAGGTGACCCAGGTTTGCTTGACTCGGGTCTCATCTCTAGTTTTGTTTTTTAAAAATTTCACATGCAAATCTTCTTTTTGGTACTATTCTTTTCCATAATTCCTTTACATTAGAAACTTTCTTGTTTAATACTCTTTTTTTTTCTTCTTTAGTTTTTCGATAACTTCTCTTGTTTTGTTTGTCTTGCCTCTTGTTTCTTTGTCGAAGGTGTGTATACTTTTCGGACTGTGTACTAAACCTCGTTAGCTTTACACTTTCAGGGCAACCGCCGATCTTCCATGTCTAGGTAAGCTGACAGTCCTTTATACTTGGATGATTAATTTTTCTTTTTATGACTTGTATGATTGACTGCATGGCCCTAGTAAATACTTTTCCCTTTATCGTTTTCTCTTTTTCTTTCTTTTTATACTTTTGTCTTTTAAGTATATTCATCTTGGAAAAAACGTTCTTTTTCTAACAACACTTTCATCAAAACTTAGATGTCACGAACAACTAGAAGTCAGTCCATTTTGGCTATTATTCAGGGGTTGCAGAATTAAGTAGCAAACCTTCAGGCATAGCTACAAGAGCGTGATCTGGTTGAACTAGTTCAGCAAAATTATGAAAATGATATTCGGTTGGAGAGATTGCAGTTAGAAAGAAATAGGTTAAAGGTTCAGGTTGTAAATTTGGAGACAATAAATGATAATTTGGAGATGGAGATTTTGGTGTTGCGGAGTATTTTAGAAAATGAGAATGGTTTTTCTTTGGTGGAGTTTGTAGTTATTCCAGTTTTTATTTTCTTCTTGTACTATATTTTGTTTTATATTTTTAATAAATACTTTTAAAATTTCTAAATTTTGTTAATAAAAATTTTAAGCTTTAAATAATCAAATATCTAAATTTAATAAATTTTCAAAACAAAAATTTTGAAATATCTAAATCTAATAAAATTATCTAATGTAATTGCTTTAATAAAAATAACTAAATAAAATATATAGTTTTTGTCTATTGCTGTTTTAATATTTTTGAAATAATATTGCTAAAAATTCGATCATTGTTAGTTCGTATAGATAATCTAATAAAATTGTTTAACATGTTCTTGTGTTCAATAATCTATTATAAATAGACCATATTTTCTTTATATATTTTCAATTAATCTCAACAACATGTCTCAAAATTTTTCTTAATATGAATTTGATAGTAGCAGTGATAATGATAAAAATAATAATAATTATCATCATTACTATTATTATAATAATACAGTAATAATAACAATAATAATATTTTGTAAGTATATACATAAAGAAGAAAATACTTAATGACAATTAAATAATTAATTATCTATTAATTATAATATTATATTTATAGATGGTTGCAACAACAAGTAGAAAACTAGACTACAACTATTGCAGAGCTTAATTATATAGCTCTCGATCATTTGCAACAATTTGTTCATTAGAAGCAGAAGAGAGAAGCTTTTATTGAAGAACAAGATAGATATCGGACTTGGTTTGAGGAGCATGATGCCGCTTATTGAGATCTTCTTTGCCGGTTCGAGGAAGAAAGAAGAAGAAGAGAAGATGATAATGAAAAAAGAAGGGTGGAGGAGGAAAATGAAAGAGGGAGAAGAGATTGAGGTGTTTTTGTATATAGAATAGTTTCTCTTTTTATTGTCTTTTTCTATTTTTTTAGAATTTTTCTTTTGTAAATAAAAAAAAAATAAAAATTTTGCTTTTTCGAGTTTTTTGTCTTCTTTTAAATTTTTTTCTGAAAATTCATATTTTTTTTCAATTTTTCTTTCTCTCTTTTTTTTTTTTTTTTTGTTAGGGTCTGGCTCTGACTATTACTTAGATAATGTCTTTTTCTTTGTCTTAAACTGGGGTTTTCTAGGCTTTTGGATCCATTTCGATCATTTTACCATTCATGACGTAAGTCATATAATCGATACCTATAAATATGTTAATCGATCTTCTACTGATTTCGGTTTTCTTTCCCTTTTTACTTTTCATTTTTAGCTTATACTTTTGGGTCTTTCGTGTTTTTCTTTATCTCGGGTTGGTAGGTTTTGAGTATCTAATCTTGTTCTACCTCAAGCTTTGGATCTCTCTATAGGTCGTTAAAGCAAATCCGTCTTGAATCGCTTTCTTCCAGACATAGATCTTGGGTAGGTATTTTGAGTCCTGAGTTTTAGTCTATATATTTTTGACTTTTCTGGTTCTTAATTTTTTGCTTTTCTAAGTTGGTTTGTTATACCAATCTCTTCTTTAGCTTGGCTAGGCAAGATTTAAGATTTCTTTTTAAATCGGGTTCTAGATCTTCCTACATTGTTTTTTTTTAGAATAGATCTGTAGTGGCTTTGATGTTCGATGACATTTGAAGAAGTATATTTAGTCTTTGTCTTCATTTTTTTTTTTCTATTTATTGTTTTAAGATCTTTTCTTTAGGGTATTTTTAGAACCATTGTTTCGAATTCCATCTTTGTTCTTGGAATTGTCATTCGTCTTTGGGGCCATAATTGTCGTTGTTATAGATGCCATTGTTAGAGGTTGCTTCCAACTGTCAGTCTTGTTTTTGTAGTGGCTTTAATGCTTGTGTGGTGCTTTTTCAGGGGTTTCTGAATCATCATTCATCATTCTTGGAGTTGCTGTAAATGCTATCTTTTTGGGTCCAAAGACTTTATGAACCCTCTTGCCGAAATATATGGCTTTCTTAGAGTATGCAAGATTAATTGCAATTGCAAGACTTGATGAATGCGTGGGTAATTAAAGTTTAGTATTTTTTTTTTTTTGAATTGTTGTAACAATTTCTTCTTTTTTTTTTTTTTTTAAGTTGTATTAGTAAGTCACATCTTGATTACTAAAACATTGTTATTTGATTTCATCATTTTCTATTTTATCGTTGGTTTTTAGAGTTGTGGTTTTGGAGTTTTCGTTTATTTCCGATACTTGTTTGAGCTGTTGTCATCTTGGAGTTGTATATTTGTCTTTGGGATCTTGGTTGTAAGTGTTGCTTTTAACCGTTGTTCTTGATCTTGTCACAGTTTTAGCATTTATACTGATTCTTTCTGAAGTAGTTTTCTTGCTGGTGATATATTAATATCTTTTTTTTTTTTTTTTTTAACTTTGTTCACTAGTTAGAGCCTTCTTTTCTTTAGCTGAATTACTTTATTCTCGAACACGATTTCAACTAAGACTTTTTTTTTTTTTTAATTTTTTAGTCTTCTTTTTTTTTTTTTTTATTAGCTTAACTTTTCTTAGCTATGTCTTTGCTTTTTGATATAAACCAGGTAGAATGATACAAAGCAATGATTTAAGTTTAAAAATTTAGGGCAATGTGACAGAAGATGTAGAAGTTTAAGAATCACTTTGGCCAAATAAGTAGAATCAATGATAACATTTAAAGAGGTCTGAATTCAGATTATTCGAAAACCTGTCTATGTGGAATAAATAGTAGGACATGGGTCTTGCAGAAGCAATGTATCCTTTTTCAATTTGTTTTTTTTTTTTTTTTGATTGAGGTCTTAGTTGTCCAATGTAAGAATTTAGAATCGTTCAAGTCTTTTTTTTTAAAATATAGTTTCTAGATGGATAGAAGATTTGGTTCTTTAGGCCTTGGTGGCAAATAGTATGTCGAATAGTCGGTATTAGGAATTGAAACCTTGAGAACTGTAAAGTAAAATGACTAAAAATGATTTAATATATATTAGAGTAATTATTGATAAGTATATGACTTCCTTATATAATTTAGGAATAGCAGAAGAAACATATAAGGTGTTGATTAAACACTCTTATGTCAGAAACAAGGAATTTGAGTTCAAAGTTAAGAACTCTTTGAAATGTTGGTCTAAAATTCCTTTAGAGAATTTAGGGTTCCATCGCCGTCATTATACATAAGATGAATATTAGTATAGATGAATGAGTTTAATATTAAAGTTGAATAACAAGGAGTAGGTTTGTAATTAGAGTTAAGATGAATAGTAGCCAATATCCAAAAAATAAGTATCGGGCTTCCTTTTTTAACATTTTTTTTTTTAATTAATAATTTTTTTTTGTTTACTTAGCTTCCTTTTTAAGTTTTTACATTTTGAAAGCATTTTGCTAGCAAGATTCTTTTTCTCTTGAATTTTATTCTTTATAGCTGATTTCTCCTAGATGATCGATATAAGGCTTCGAAGATTCTTTACTTTTTGGAATGAACGATCCAATGAAGTATCATTTCAGGAGACTGAAGATATTTAAGGAATCATCTAGTTTTCTCTAGATCAAACTTCTACAGTCCAATTATTGTTACTAAGCAGAGAACAAATATTTAGATAGGTTTTATTAAATAGTAGAACATAGGATTTTGTTGTTAATAAATTGGGGTTTTGTATTAGAATAAAAAGAGATTTGGGTAGTTTGAAATAGGTTTCTAAGTTGGGGTAGAGAATTGGGTTTAGGGTTCGAATTGGGATTAAATTAAATGTATTAACTTAGAGATAAGGGAATAGGATAGTTTATAGTTAGAAATGGGTTTTTAGTTAAGGTCGAAATAGAGGAAATGAGTTAAAGAAAACAGATTAGATTAGAAAAGGGTTTTGAGTTTATAGTTAGGAATGAGTTATATTAGGGATTTGAGAAAATAGAATAGTTTATAGTTAGAAGTATTGGGGTTTAGTAGTAGTAATTTGTGTTAGAGAAAGCGAATTAGGTTGAAAAGAAGGTTTTGGTTTAGAATTACAGAATCAGGTAGGGGTAGTCTAGAATTAGATAAAATGAATGAGCTTGGAAATAGATTTTTAGTATTTAGGATTAGATAATCAGGTAGTTTGTAGTAGGGGTTAGAATCGGGTTTAGGATATAATGTATATGCATTAAATTAAATTATATGTAAACAAATAATTAATAAAGAAATAGGTTGTTTGATAAATTGCATATATGCTAAGAACTAAAAATTGTCATAAGTTCTTGGTCACATAATATGGCACTTTGTTTCGAAAATTTGGACAGGTACCAAATTTAAGCACTTTTGGAATGCATTTTTCACAGTTAAGAAAACTATAGATATTTCTTACTAAAGAGTACATAGTAGAACTTTTCTAGCTTCAATAGTATCATATAGACTTCTGGGATATAAAATTTTCTGAGTTTATATTTACAGAGTTGGGATTACTTACGCCTATACTTTGGCTTATAGGTAATTCACACTTAACACTCTTAGTTAAGGTTTGCAGTAAGCTGCGAGCTATAGGTCCTTATGCCTACATGTTTGGCTCGTGGGATACCTGTTCAAGGGATCTAACCTTGGGGTTGCATTAAGCTGCAAGCTCTGGTTGCTATGAAAGCAAAGGCTTCAAGTGGCCCTTCTGTACAAGTCTCTTTCAACTTGACAGGACTTTCCGGTGCTACGAAAGCAGAGGCTTCAAGTATGCCCTTCTGTACAAGTCTTTTTCAACTTGACAGGACTTTCAAGTATACTATTACTCCTTTAGTAATAGGTGTTCACAAATAAATAAAGTAATCTTTAGTAATAGGAGAGGATATCCAAGTTAATGGGTCTAATATTTTCAAGCTTCTTAAAAGATTTCCTATAATTTCAGAAGAGACTTTTTAGATTTTTAGTGAAAACTTTTAGCATTTCCTGGAGAGACCTTTTAGTGTTCCGGTGGAGACTTTTTAGCTTTTTGCTAGGAGACACCAAAATATTACAAGTGGGGTAGCCTTTTTAATTTACCACCTGCAATATAGCACATAGCGACAAGGATCTCTAATACAACAGGGTGAGATATGAAGCAGTGTGGAAATGAAATGTTTTCTTACTAGGGCAGTTCAGTATATTTATTAGAAGCATAGAGACATAGTTTACTTTAGGGCAAAGATATGTTTATTTATTTATGATACAATGCCTAGATACAAAGCTATCTATAAGTATTTATTCCTATAGAATTCTAATATTTTAGAACATTGCAGGAAACGAATCCTCCTATACAAGAAGAGTAAAAGCTAGAGTTTATATAGCTTTTACAATATATATAAGAGGTATAAAAAGTACTAAATGTATAAAAGGTATAAAAGATACAAAAGATATAAAAAATATAAAAGGTATAAAAGGTATGAAAGGTACAAAAGGTATGAAAAATACAAAAGATATAAAAAGTACAAAAGGTATTATAAAGCTAACCGATAGTTCATTTGTTATATATTGTAGCTTGTTTTGATTATTACAATCTTCTGGATCTAATAAAGATAAAATCTCTAATATGTTCTATAATGTTAACTCATTCTATAACACTAGCAAACTTGTTTAGTGGTTGCCAAAAAACTCATAATATTAAAGTTTATTTAACCAAAGATGAATTAAAAAAAGGGGATGTGGTGACTTAGTGAAGTGGTAGAGTTGTTACTCCTCAAGCAGCAAGTCTAGAGTTCAAATCTTAGGGATGACGATATTGGAAAATGAACCTGTGTTTGGTATAATTATCTGCTATACTGATTGTTTGGTACACCATCTATAATGGGAGCTTTGGTGCATAAAATCTAGATAATCAGAATGATCAATATCTGTTTGGAAGCCCTGAGTAAGGAGGTAGCTGAAACCTTTGACAGTGCTATAGGAAAGACCAAATTTGGAAGTTAGAATCAAAACCGATGAACCAAGTAATACAAGATCCTTAAGTGAGGAGATTCACCAACCAAATCGCCAATTTGGAGAACTTGGAACTTGCAGTAGGTATACTAGCTACACCAACCAGATCACTGACCTTGGGAAAGTTGGTAGTGGAGAGCCCTACTATGTGGATTTTAGGATTGGAAGTTCCGGGCCTAGCAGTCCAATAAAAAAATGGCTGGGTACTCCAGAGAACTGGATACTATGAGTTGGAGGAATGGACATATGCTACGGAAGTGTGTACCAAAGTGAGATAGACTAAAGGCATTTAAAGCTGGGCTTGAGTTAAACCTTCCAAGTTGTCAATTAGAAGTAAGAGATGAATCGGTTAGAAAATGATGGAAAAAAAAAAGTCCAAATATGGATTTAGGATGAAAAGTGAACCTTATCCCTTAAATTGTAACACAGGCAAATTTGCCTGCGAAGATTTTTACTAATTTTTTTAATATTTAAATTTTTTA
>CAJVPY010004022.1:0-13178 GCA_910591965.1 Dentiscutata erythropus
TTGTACGTGTGACTAGTTGTATTCTCGTTATACTGATGTAATATGTAAGCTGTCTTCGGACAGCCCACCCGTTTGAATTAATAAAGTGCCAGAGGCCTAAGTGGTCACCTCAATATTAAAAAAAAAAAAAATATATATATATATATTATGTACTCATCTTCAGATTAAAATGAATAAGTTGTCGAATACACATAATTCATATAATAAAGTAAGATTAATTGGAAGTATAAACATTTAATCAAACTGTAATCAATTATGCAATAGTAGGTAATACAATTTAGTTTATCAATATTAGATAAGGTTTAAACATGAGTAATAAGTCAGAAATATGTAATTAATTTAAGAGTTAAATTTCTATAATTGAATTATAATATAATTGTTAAGTCAAATTAACTCTTCCCAACAATCATTTTGCACACAACAACAACAGTAAATAAAAGTCGGTTAAGAGCTAAAATATAGCCAAGGTCATTATCGAATACTACAAAAAGTGTTTAAAAAGTGCAATAGTGGCTAAAGTAAGCAGTTTTAGAAAAGATACCAATAAGGTTTAAAGTGATTTAGTGAAAAGGAGCCTAATTTTTAAGTTTGTTTAATTGCTTGACAACAAGACACTGGAAAAGCAAGTTTAACCTAGCACAGACAACTTAAAGTCTATACAATAGTGAAGAAAAGCTAAGTAGAGCTGTGCAAAAGATTTTTTATTGTACGGGAGAAGTATACAACGGCTCTAGCAATTCATAAATAAAACTTTCTTGCTTATTTCATCGTTGAGAGAAAATAGCGTTAACTCTGTAGTGTAGATCTTTTGTGCAATGTAAATAGACATGTATAGTCACATAGTTACATACAAGCTATTCTAGAAATTTAATACATAAAAACACATAAAGGCACGTCAAAATCACGTGTTTTTGGAGTCACAAGATAGAGTTAACAACAAAGGTTTTTCAAGTTTAAAAGAAGTATATAGAAAGCACGTAACAGCCAAATTAACAACTACAAGAAATGCCAGTATTTACAGAATATAGAGATTTTTTTAAAAAACTGGAAGAGGAGAAATTAGAGCTTTATAAGACACAAAGTACAACAATATTAAAAGAAGATATATATGTTGCAGAATATCTAGATACAAGCGATAGTTATTTAATAGCAATTATACATAACATTTTAGATAGGTATAAATGGGTACAGAGTAGAGTAATCAGACAAGACAAAATCTCAGATGAAGAAAGAACATTGTTTGGACTAAATGCAGAGCCTAATAATAATTTTTATATTAAAAAAGAACGAAATAAAGTAGTATCTGCAATCATGAAGGTTAACTATAAC
Organism: Dentiscutata erythropus; assembly: GCA_910591965.1. Classification (NCBI taxonomy): domain Eukaryota; kingdom Fungi; phylum Glomeromycota; class Glomeromycetes; order Diversisporales; family Gigasporaceae; genus Dentiscutata; species Dentiscutata erythropus. The sequence continues at coordinate 1,330 of CAJVPY010004022.1, forward strand.
AAGTCAGTTGTGTTGACAACTGATTATAGTAAAAATATACAAGAGAGTAATCAAGTCTGTGCATGTAAAAGAAGTTTGTCAGAGTATGAGAACACAATTAATACTGATGAAGTGGATATTGAATTAAAAAAAATTGCATTGGTTCAAAATGAAGTTGGCATTATCGATTATGGAATAAAAGAGCAACTGGCCAATAAAACGAACAATGCTAATTAACAAATAGAGAACAAGAAAGTCAAGAGACATGAAGATATTTATAATTTAGTATAGGCACCAAAGAGTGAAATTAATAGCCAAAATTATACAAATGAGGCATACTATTTCTTTATGTTGTGGAATCTCCTGAAGAGAATAAGTGCAGATGAAATTAAAAATTTTCTCAAATTTTATGGGAAAGCTAAAGTTTTAGATTGGCAATATAGCTTTAGAACCAAGGCAGCCTTTATTAGTATCAAAATAAGTATCAAAGAGCAAAAAAACTTCTTACGAGAAAGCTGGGCAATATATTTAAATCAAGGCAAATTGTATAGAGTAACACCTGGAAAATTTGATATTATGAAGTTAGAAGACAGAAACAAATTTAAAAGTGCAATTTACAATGTATTAAGCATAGCTTTTGATAGCCTCATACTTCGACAGTTAAAAAACCACAAAGTATGCACAGTCCATACACTAAACAATAGCAATAGTAACTAGAGTAGAAAAGCATAATTATACTTTAAAACAGAGAAAAATTTAATTAAAGCATGAAGGTCAAGGCTGTACTATTTTAATACAAAGTTAGAGTGGAATCCTCCAGTTGCAAAGTTAGAAAATAAAAAATTAGCTAATTCAAAGTATTATGGTAAACATAAGAAGTCCCTAAGTAATAGAAGAAAATTTGACTTTAACGAAACAGTTACAGGCAAGAAGTCAAGTAAAAACAGAAGGCAGAAAAGACCTAATAGTACTATTAGAGAAAGCAAGTATCATTGTGGTAATAAAAGAAGTTGGGTTAAACAAAGATTATCTAAGAATAAGGAAGTATATAATAAGGAGAATTGAAACCTTGAAGTTACATGTTTTGCCTCAGGTTCAAAGAGTAAAGCAGTTGAGAAAAGCAATAAGGCAGAGCATTTCGATTAGAGCTACAAAGGTGTCTTTGAAAAAATATTAGCGAAACTTAACAGAATTGAGAAAAGATATATGGGGCTAGAGGCCCCAATCACTCCTAAGGGCGCTATGGGCATGCTTAAAGAAAAAGGAGGCTCGTGTAGTAAGTTCTTAGTCCAGAAAGACAAAGCCCTCTCTAACAATACAGACACTAATATAATAGATGATAAGATAGCAAGTGATTTTCAGTTAAGGATAGCATGTCATAATATTAATGGTATAAGAGGAAACAAGATCAAACTAAGGGCTATTTCGGAGTAGGCAAATGATGAAAAGATTGAACTTTTAGGGTTAGTAGAGACTAATGCAAATAAGAAAGATCTTAGATTTAGTGTAGAAGAGATTAGTATAAGAGGTTTTTGGTTACAAGGTAAAATTTCAAAGTGTAAAGGTTCTGGTGTAGGACTATTAGCAGTGTTGTACATGGGACAATTTTGGACAATTTTGGATATTTTTTTAATTTAAAATTACTCAAAATTTTATTAAGATAATTTATCTCAATTTTTTCACCAATGAGTCCAGCATCTAAAAAAATATATAATTATATATTTTTTTAAATTACTTTATTAATTAGTTAAACATGAGACATAGGCTTGGACGATTTTGGACAATCTTGAACATTGGATATTTTACATAGTGTGGACATGTCCCATGTACAACACTGCTTAGAGAGAATCAACTGTAATAGTTTTTTTTTTTTTATAGATTAGATCAATAAAGATGAATTGGTAAATTAAAAACAATATTTTTGTGAATTTACAGTTTTGTAAAATTTAAATAAAAAAATCTTATCAAATTTGGTTAAATAGTTATCAAGCTACCTTTGATTAAAATTTTTAAAATAGATTATAAAAATATAATTAAAAAGTAGAAATATTGGCTCACTTTAAATTATTAGTTGTTGAAAAAACTATAACCAAAAATCAATATAAATTTAATTATTATTAAAAAATTTATTAATAATTATTATCAATTTTATAACTCTTTCTGACGATCACTAAAACCAAAATTCCTACTAACAGAAAAACATAATTTTTGCTGGAGAGTTGAGGCCTACATAGTGGTTTGTCTAGAGGTCAACGTTTTTGCTTACAGAACTTCTCTAAAGGGATATTTGGCATGCAAGCCATTATACAAGATAACTAGCAGGAGGTGCCCTTGTATAGAAAATCTTGGTAAAGGGTGGATAAAGTCTAACTTCATCGATGAAGCTTCTAGGTTGTTACTTTAAAGAAGAACACAGGGGAAACAACAGAAAATATGTTTTTCTTAAGCTACTTTTTTTTATTTTGGTTAAGTAGTTTCTCTTTTACTTTTTCTCATTTTCTCATCGGTTTTCCAAAATATTTCGATAAAATGTGAGGATTTGGCTTACCTTCTCTAAAAGATCGGCATTGTTTACTTCCCAAATTTGAACGGACTAGTGGAATGCAACCACGTGTTTGTTTATAGATGAATACGGCACTATTTCACAGGACTCGGCCTGGGAACTTTAATTACGGCAGTAGGTGGCTTGAGATACAGGTCCTTCTTGGGTTAGGGTAAGTGTAACTCTCAGACAACAGTAGCACCTGGCTTGAAATATGAATTAGGATGGGCAACGAAGCAATTCGGAGTTGGTGGGATGATCAGAAAGTAACTTTAACGCTAAGATGAAGCCTTACAGAAGAGATATACAAACATTGCATTTGTTATATAATTTTTACCAGCCTTGTATGGGTTATAATAGTGCCTTTAGGATTTTAAATTTCTTTTATGTTTTTTCTTTTTTGCAATCTGTTTTTTTTTTTTTCTTGCTTTATTAGTTTTTTCTTTGTTGGTCATTTTCGTAGTTTTTTTGTTTAAATTTTTTCCCCTTTTGTCTCATGCCCCTTGAGAAGAAGGAAGAATTTGAAGAGAAAGTAAGGTCTTGATGAGTTGGAAGCTGAGCCCAAGCTATATTATATCTTTAAATATGATACACCATATGTGAAGTATAGTGGCAATCATTAGTGTGATAACCAAAGTTGGGCATCTTTAAGAAACAGCTGGCTTTTAGTCTAAGTATTTTAATCTTGTATTGAATGTCACATCTTAATAAAATTTTAGTACACAGTTATCAAAGGAAAAAAAAAAAAAAAATTAATAATTATTATTCTAATTTATTAAATCTAAACATGCTTATAAACTTTGAACCAAATCTGAACTAAACTTAAACTAGTTCTAAAAGTTCAATATTGAACCTAAACTAAATTATATTTTTTAAAATAAGTTCAGTTTAGATTCGGTTCATTATTTTAACTAAACCTGAACTTATTCTTAGTTCGGTTCGGTTTAATTTTAAAGGATACTAAGATAGACTAAATAGATTAAAAAAAACTATTTTTAACTTTGCTTTTACAGTATTTTTGTTAACAAATAACCCGGGTTAATTTATCTGTTTTTACCTAGGTAACAATATTTTAATTTGGGTTACCTACCTATTCGTAAGAAACCGATTTTAAATATATTGTACTGTATATACTGTATATATAGTACTTATATATAATAACTATATAGTATACAGTATAATAAATAAGAATGTTCGCCTCTAAGTTCATGAGAAGCAGATTATTTTTGATTATTTATACATAGTGAATATAGAAGCAAAAAATAGTTTTTGCGGTGATTTTGTATTAGTAAAACATTTACGTTCTCGAAAAGTACTAATGTCCTTCTATGAACCAGAAACCCCAGAAAAGTCAGAACGGGAATAATGGGCAATTAGGACAATTTCGGTAATATGGTGAGTTCTACGATAAGATGCTGGTGTTCGGCCAATTTGGGGTTTATTTAGGTCCGGTCTTAGATTAATAGACCACAGTTAGTCTTAAGACCGGTCTGGACCTAAAAAAAAATTGGTCAGCTCTAAGTTTTAATATTAATACTGGATCGGTCTGGACCGGTCTAGACTAGCAAAGTCTTAATCATAATAGACCAGACCAGACTTGGACTGTTAACATTCCTAGGTTTATTGATGATTCTAGTAATATAAATGATTTCATAATTATAAATAAAGCCTTTCGGGAAGAACGATACCCGCCTTTGCTTCATTAATACATTCTATTAATAATAAATAAGTACTTTATTAAGCAAACAATTCTATTTCTAGTTAATATAATTTTAAAATTCATACATATTCGCTAACTGTTACAAAACCCTTATTATCCTAAAACCATCCCGAGACTCCGTTTAACCATTCAGCCAAATCTAACATGCCTCTAAACATTGGTTACACGATTTAGAGTTGTCAACGGATCTACAAATAATGTGACCTGCATTAACTAATCACAATAAATTTCAGCGCCTTATTGATTTACGCGTATTTATGTATTTATGTATTTTTAAGTTGTCATGGAACTTAGAATCGCGTGTAAAAAACATTCCAAAAGAAAAAAAAGAGCCGTAAGTAATTGATTGTACTTTGCAATACTTATATCTTAGGTTGTAGTTTTTGTACCCATATCTTAGGTTGCAGTGTAGTTTCAGAATCGATCACTTAAGCTATAGTGGAGGGTGAACAATCTATGAACACAACGAATCTTATCATTATCATTATCATTATCATCATGGTCCCTTGTGATGCTGCTAGGTGGCTTACGCAGGATTGGTCACTCGAAGAAGCTATTAGCAAGGGTGATTCGATTTATGAACACAATCGTGACCTAAGTAAAAATAAGGCCTACTGTTTCTAAAGAGAAAATGATTATGGTTACGATCCTTATTTGTTGGGAAATATTACTACTTAATGTCATTGACATTAACAAGATTTTTTATTATAGACAGAGGATAAGGAAAATTAAGATTCTAGAAACTCAAGATGAAAGACCAATTCTATTGAACAGATAAACGCGTGGTATGTTTTTATGGTATTTATTTTCACGAATTAGCTATAACTATACTGTATATATATTAGCAATTACTATTTGTATACTAATATATATATGAGTAGTTTTTTTCAAATTTCAATTATAGAACTACTTTTTGGCAAAATTTTGGTATAAACAACCTTACTCTAACTATAAGTAATACCCATACTCGTGTATATACACATATATAGTATATGATTGGTTTTTTTTCTATAACGTAGTATACTATTACTACGTATTTTTTAATAAAAATTTTTTATTGGTTTATGATTCTGCTTTATCAGTTATTATATTATATATTTTTATACGTATATAATGCTAATATTTTATTAAATATTAATAAAAATTAAACTAAGATACGTACGTACTAGTTTTTTTTTTGCTAAAACTGGTAGATAAATCGATTAATACGTATACAGTACGTGGTAATTAACAAATTTTATCTAATACATACGTATGTATATAATTTTTATGCACAATTTTGGAAACATTAGCCTATTTTATAGATAAAGACTTTTGATTTCGAATAAATTAAGACTTTATTAAACCAAAATTTCTAAAGATTTCACAACACAAAAAAAAAAAAAAATGTATCGAATAGAATTAAGTAGATTAGGTCATAATTTGGTAGAAATATCGAGAACTTTCTGTAAATTAAGTTTAAAGAAATTCCTACATAAGTACAGTACGCACGTACGTATGAATTGCAAAATTTTAGTTTGTCAAAAGCACAAGCAGATGTCATTCAATATATTTTGGGAGAGAATTTACTTAATGCTGGTAGATCTGTACTGAAATTGTTGAAATTATGAAATGTATACATCAGCAATTTCATACTACGTATATTTTAAAATATTGCACAGTAAATGCGATATGCCACCTATACACTCAATTATCCTAAAATCGAATTAATTGATGCAGAAATTAAGGTTCATGGTAAGCTCCCTTAAAGAAAAAAAATTTTACTAAAGAATAGGTAACCAGTTTTAATATTACTTGTAAAAAAAAAATACAATTTTTTTTTTTTTAAAAAAGTCTATTTATTTATTTATTTATTTTATTTTATTTATTTTATTTACATATCTTTATTCCGATCATATGTTTCTTGTATGAAATAAAGAAAAATGAAAATGCTACATGCTCGGTTGTTTATGTAATAATATTTATATGACGATTAATGATGAACGAATCTATTTCTTGCGAACAACCAAGTGCGAATTTTAATTATGCAGGAGAGGAAAATAAAACATTTTGTACTAGGTGGTGTGGTGTTGCACTGTTTATGAAAACATTTTGTTATTCACGGAAAGGAAAAAAAAAAAAAAATTAAAGATACTATTGATGAACCAATTTTTCAATTACAAAAATCCGATAGTAAAAAAATTTGTTCTTTGGATTATCATAATATTTTGTCAACAAAAAGATAAAGTTTTTTAAATACAGTTCATGAATGAAAGAAAAATAGCTCATGAATGAAAGAAAGAAAAATCTATCATCACATTTCACTATTTATTAAATTCGTAATTCGTGATTTAGTAGGATTTGTTTATGTAACTAAACATATGAATTTAGGGTCCTAAAACTTTTTTATCTAAATTATTACAGTATTAAAAATTTACACTAACTATTTTTTTTAAACTTGATATTATAAATTACAATTTTGGCTTTAATTCAAAAAAAGATATAATGATGTTTGTTCGGAGTTTCAAGCATAAAGATACAGTAATTTGCATATCAATTCCGATTATGATATAATTGAGATTAACAAATTGCTTATGAAAAAAAGAGATACTTTCATTGGTTTTAAATTTTTTTTAATATTCACAAACGAAACGATATAATAAAAAAGAAGTTTAACACGACTTCAATGGTAAAAGTTTCACAACAGTTTTATCCACAAGACCACGAGAAAAAAAAAAAAAAAAAGAAAAAAAACCCTGCATATAATAATTTTATTGGTTCACTTTAACTCATAATATCATCATTAGGTGGTACAAAAGTGTAACTTTACATATATTTATGATATCATGAAAACGTCAACAAAAAAATCTTGTAAAGCAAATGACATAATCAAGATCAAGATTAGCGATTAGATATGCCAATAAAGTAAGGTCTCGTAGTTTCGGGTACAAAAAAAAATGAGGTGACGATCACGCAAAAATCTTTTTTTGTACGTACTTTTTTTTTTATACTTATCCTTGAGTAAGGAGCTTGAAGATCATTTTGAAATGAGGTAGTTTTGTGTTAATTTTTTTTCAGAAAATGTAAAATGTGATATTAACTTGATAACACACTGACCACCGGATAATCCCATTTAATATAGCCTAATTCTTGATGACGGTAACTTTATATGTAAAAGATATATTTTAAAGTAAAAGATATATTTTAAAATAAAAAAAGGACCCAGTTTTAAACAATGGTCAAAATAGTGCAGTTGTGCAATGTAAAGTTTTCCATTCACGAAATTTCATGAATTTCATGAATATTCTAGAGAAGTGAAATTGATTAGCAAAAATGGATTTTTGTACGTTGTGATTTGCAGGCATTCGGAAATTTCTTTAAGAAAATTCTAGTTAATGTTGACAAAATAAAAAAGGAAAATAATATAAAAATATAAAGTGAATTATAAACAGTAAATATACAGTAATATGAATACATGAAAAGAATCTGGAAAATGTCCATATTTGGAATTATAAGTACATTGTTCTCAATTGACGATCATGATTTTTTTTTTTTTTTTTTTACGGTTTGTTCCTTATGGTAACCGCAAGAGTCCTACGGCCGGGTAATAGTAATGTAAAAATAGTACAAGGTAATTACTTTGCATTCATTAATACATTAAAATAATACATTAAATAATACATTAAATAGTTAACGAATTCCCTCGTGGATGGTGGGCTGTGCACCTTTCAATACAGACCTGACAGGGTGTGAGACGATAAAATAGCCATTTAACTTTATTCAGAAAAGAAAGCATCAAGTTTTTTGTTCTCTTTCTAGAGAACAGATGAACGAAATTTTTTATAATCTAAACCAAAGATATGCAAAAATAGTTAGACTGTCAATCTTAAACACAAATAATCAAATTTAGTAATTAATACGAGTATTCAGACATTACTTTTTAGGTTAAAGTGAAAGTGAAAATCACAAAACTTGATAGGGATAATTGTGAATAATCAAAGGTAAATCAAATGTAAATCAAATGTTAATCAAATGTAAATCAAACGTGATTTAATTCAAATATATCACAAAGTACCCTAAAATGTAAAAAATGAAACAGGGTTTGTAAATAAATCCCTACACGATTATTACACTAATTCTGTAATTACACTGATTACACTAATTACACTAATTACACTAATTACACTAATTACACTAATTACACTATTTACACTAATTACACTATTTACACTAATTACACTATTTACACTAATTACACGTGTGATTTACCAAAATTAAATCGTGGCAATACTGTAATACCTGCTGTGGCAAGATAAGTAAGTGGCTATATTGTGGCTAGTATCGATTAAATCGATTAATCGGATAACAAACAAACATTGGAAATGTCTCCAAAAGTAGTCATCTTAATTAATTTAATTCCTGATTTAAGCCATCTTCTTTATGCCACTTTTTTATGCACATTAATGCATAATATTTGTGGCGTGAGGATATTGGAAATCCCTTGATCTTAATGTTTTAACTACCAATACTTTTTTAGGAGATAATTTTCTCTTTTAAATTTGTAACACAAGGTTAAATAAGTTATTTAATCCATAAACAATGAAAAACTAAAGATGCGCGGAATCGTTAAGATCCAAAATGTTAAAATGTCATCATAATGATTTAGAAGATTTTAAAATTCTTGTTATTTCTTGTTAGACATTTTAATAACACAAATCCTAAATACGTATAATATAATCAATAATAAATTAATCCAGTAACCCGAGAATGATTTTCATTTAACTATACCCATTTGGTTTGGTATAAACCTTATTAATAAATATATAATTAAAAAAATTTAGTGTAAAAAATATATAATTAAAAAATTTAGTGTAAAAAATATATAAAATAAGAGATCTAAACTATGCACAGACCTTTCATGATTGTACCCTGATTATACGTGTGCTGTTTATGTATATGTGTATGTGTATGCGTATATGTGTGTATGTGTGTTCTTTTTCGTCATTGTCACGATATCTTCTTTATATGTACATGACAGATCAAATCGCTAGTATTTCTGTATTTATTGTGAGGGATTAATGCTAAATAAGTAAGTGAAAATAAGCAAGTGAAAATAAGTAAGTGAAAATAAGTAAGTGAAAATGATTAGAATTTAAACAATAATTTGATTCTCCAATTGTGTAAAATAATTAAATTTTAGCACCCTTTTGAACACCCTTATGAACATTTTACATGGGTTCGGACTGTTATAAAGTCTAAGTCATCTATCTATTAAATCTATTGTCGAGTTTGTGAAATTCGGTTAATACCGAAGTTATTCCGAAGTTATCCCAACGTTATCCCAACGTTATCCTAACGTTATCCTAACGTTATCCTAACGTTATCCCGACTTTTTATCACAGCATATATTCTGATCATTAATAATCCCTAATACTAATCCTTAGAATACTACTAATATTATTAATACATATTCAAAATGCTAATCCTACGATCAATGATTAACAAATCATATAAATCATTAAATGATTTATAAGCTAATCCCTTAAACATTAATAAACATTAATTTATACCTCTTTTTAACAATATCACCTTTTCACAAGACCAGCATCTGCAATATCAGTAACATCAACATTACACAAACACCACACAATAATTGATTGTCGGCTTTCCTCTCAAATATAACCTATAATTTTTTTTTCATAGGTAAATATGTCTCAGGATGACGAATAAATTCTCGCATGTTATCTCATTCCCATTTTTAGATAGCATAAAACGATTTTTCTATGACGACAATGGTCATAATTCGGAATATTGTTGTAAACTATGAAAATTTATAGATAAATGAGACTCTAGACTGTCGCGGTAAATTGCGTGTTGTGTCTTAATTAGAACAATCGGAACATATTTGTTATGGACAAACCCGAATTTATTTACTGCGTAAAACTAAGTACCATAGTTTAACTAACATTATTGGTACGTACGTAAGTACACATCTTTTTTTTTTTTTTTTTTTTTCTCTTCTTAACTAATCTTGACTAACTATAGGTACTTACATACGTACATATCAAACATATTCTTTCGTATGTACGTTTTTTTTTTTTTAACTTGGCTAATAATGGCTAGATTCTTTGGTTACTTTTTTTGGATACTTTTTTTGGTCACGCACGTACATAAGCGGTAAGTACTTTCCTTCAATCCAGTATCTTACATTTTTTTTTTATAAAAATTCTACGTATTTATTCCATTAATAATAATTAATACCATTACTCCCACGAGATTTCATTCTGTTAATACTTTTTTTTCTTTATAAAACTAAAATTGTGTCGATTTTTCTTAAAACATATCGATTATGCTATTACAATAACAAACAAATGACTTTAGAATGTCTTTTTCCCATAATCTCTTTTTTCGACACTGTTACACGAATAAATGAGTATTATCTAATAACTCGTGATTTTTTATATTTGCGGTTTAGTGGCTTAGGTTAAATATTAATATGAGATAAGGATAAAGTATCACCCGTTTACAGTGGTGGTCACATGGTATAAATAAAAAGTATATGAATGATATAAGTTCGAATTTATAATATCATTCCTATTTCTGTATTTACCAAAACAAATATTTCTTAATAAAACCAAAAAAAGAATGATCATTTTAAATCCCAAAAAGAGTTTCTATAGCGTACATTACCCCAGGAGAACGTCAGTGGTACGTAGAAAATACGTAATAAAAGTAAACAACTTCAAACAATCTCTTGCATTGTATTAAACGAATAGTAAGTTTCTCGTATTTTTTTTTTTTTAAAACCTTGTAAAAAAAAAATTAAAATTTTCTCTTAAAACAGTTAAAAAAAAAAAAAAAAAAAAGAGCGACCTTATAACGTGATATTAATAACCTGCCTGCATATATTTATATGCTCTTAACAATTATGTATTTTTTAATTTCTCAGATAAATGTGATATAGCTTATTAAGCGCTTGTGAGATGTTTATTTTTATCATCGATAAATAAGTCCCTAGTTTGACAAGCTTTTTTGTTTTTTTATTAATCATGTGCATACATATTCAACATACGTACCCCATTTCTTTTTTCCCCACACTTTTTTTATTCCCACACATTTATTTTAGAACTTGCAGATAATAATGATCCTTTCTCTACTACAACATATTTTTTTCTTACATGCATTCACATATTCTCGTCCCAGCGTGTCAAAATCTCTCAAGGCCTCATTACTACGTATAAGCTAGTCATATATGCAGACTTCGTTATGTTTGACATTTCTTTTATACATTTTCATTTTTGGTAACACGGCTTGACTTTGCATGACGTAAAATAACGAAATAATTTCTGCATTAATAATTTTCATTGGATATACATATATATATATACATTTATATATATATATCTTTTTTTTTTTCTATGAAAAATTTCTTTTTTAATCGTTTATATTGTCTTGTTAAAAAATGTTCATCACACTATTCATTCTATCACATCTATAAAAAATTAAACCGTCTACATTATACTACATATTAACCAACCATAGAAATTGTACGTACGTACTTTACATATAAATATTATTTATTATTTTGATGTGCGCATGTATCTTTATTTCTAAACTAGGTATTTGATT
>CAJVPY010004023.1:0-13176 GCA_910591965.1 Dentiscutata erythropus
TAAATAGGCAACCAAAAGTTGTACGTGTGACTAGTTGTACTCTCGTTATACTGATATAATATGTAAGCCAGTCTTCGAACGGCCTACCCGTTTGAACTAATAAAGTGCCAGGGGCCTAAGTGGTCACTTCAATATTAAAAAAAAAAAAAAAAACTATAATCTACACTATGCTATGCTAATATTACGTTGTGTTACAATCTGCTTTGTAACATTTTCCTCCCCTTAAGATTTTACTCCATAAAATCTAAACTTGTTGTACTTTAACTACTATATTTGTTTACAAAAGATCATAAGTTCATAATAATCCTTTTTGTTATCGTTACATGCAAAAATTCTATTTTTGCTTGTACTTTTCTTTATCTACTATATGGTTTTACTTTTTAGAACAACCATGTGCAAAATTTTTAATTCAGCATTATTTGGCAATGCTTGGTATACTTGGCAAAAAGTTTTGGCCTAGTATGTGTTTAAGCATTTTCTTTGTCTATTCCCCCCTTAAATTCTATGAGTTCCACCGAACTTCTATTTTTATATGTCTAAAATTAACTTTCATTTCTAATTTGTTCATCTTTGTCTAGATTTGTAAATTACATCATTATTGTTTGTGATTTTCTTTGTTTCAGCCATGCGATAATTTTCTTTGTCCTGGAAAAATTATTTTTATTGTTTTTAATTCTATTTATATTCTTGTTTTTCTATGTATGCTGTTTTTCAAAATTCTACACACAAATTTTCTTTTCCTTGTATAGTCTTTTCTATTTCCCTTTTCTATATTTCTTTATGTTAAAAACTTTTTAGTCTAATACTCTTTTTTTCTTTTTCTTTTAGTAATAATTTCTTGTTAATTTTTCTTGTCTTCCTGGTCTTTGCTTTTTGTATTCTGCCAAAAAGTAGGTATACTTTTCGGGCTGTGTACTAAACTTCGTTGGCTTTACTCTTTCAGGGCAACTGTCAGCCTTCCACGTCTAAGTGAGCTAACTGTCCTTTGTGCTTGGATGATTGATTTTCTTTATGACTTGCATGATTGATTGTATAGTCTCAGTGGATACTTTTCTCTTTGTCTTTTCCTTTTTCTTCATATTTTTCTATACTTCTGTCTTTTAAGTATATCTATTTTGGAAAAAGCATTCCTTTTCTAACTTTTTATGTATTTAAATCTAGATGCCACGTATTGCTCGTAGCCAATCCGTTCCGTCCATTGTTCGGGTTTGCAAAACCAGGTTGCAAACCTACAAGCTCAGGTCCAGAAACATGATCCGACGGAGCTGGTGCGGCTAAATTACCAGTACAAAATGCAGTTAGCAAGATTGTAAGAGGAGAGAAATAAGCTTCGGGTGCGGGTGACAGATTTGGAGACGGAGATAGGGGATTTGGAGCCAAAGGTTGAGGCATTGCAGTATATGGTGGAGGGTAGTCCGAGTTTTAGTTGGTAGTTGTTCTGGTTCTTCTTTGTTTTATGTTTTACTTCGCTTTCTTTTTCCTTAATAAATTTTTTGGGGCTTAAATTCTAAATCTAATAAACTATCTAATGTAACTATTTTAATAAAATTTAATAAAATAAAAGTTTAATAGAATATTTTAAGCTGATAAAATTCTAAGTCTTTGTCTATTGAGTTTTAATAAACTTGTATTTGATAACCTATATAAATAGACTATATTCTGTATCGTCTATACTGTTTATATGTATTTTCAATTAATCTCTACAAAAATGTCTCAACATTTTTTCTAATATAAATTCAATAGTAGTAGTGATGATGATGATAATAACACTACTTATTATTATTATAATAATAATAACAATAGTGATAATAATAATAATGTTCTGTAAGTATATACGTAGTAAAAGAAATAAATAAATAAAGAATAACTAAAAACTAATTATCTACTAATTGTAATATTATATCTATAGATAGTTGCAGTAGCAAATAAATGACTAGGCTGCAACTATTGAAGAGCTCAATCATATGGCTCTTGACCATTTATAACAGTTTGTCCTTCGAGAACAAGAACGTGAGGCTCTTATAGAAGAGCAAGATAGGTATCGATCTTGGTTTGAATATCGAGATGCTGCTCTTCAAAATTTACTTCGTCGACTTGAGAAAGAAAGAGAAGATAATGAAAAAAGAAGAATGGAGGAAGAAGAAAATGCAAGAAGGAGAAGAGGGTGGGGTGTTTTTGTATATAGAGTAGTTGCTCTTTTTATTGTCTTTTTCTATTTTTTTAGAATTTTTCTTTGTAAATGTTAACAAATAAATAGATAATAAAATTTTGCTCTTTTTCGTTTTACTTTAATTTACAATACTAATAAAATAATAAAAACTAGTAATTAATTGTTTTGTCATTCCTAACCAATAAGATCATCAGGTTTTAAACATATTTTGTCTATTATAGTTAATAAGGCATATATAATATAATTTTCTGATTTAAAAAATTTTCTTTTCTTTCTCTCTTCGTTAATATTAACAACAACAACAACTATAACAACAACAATAATAATAATAATAATAATAATAAAATAATAATAATAACAAAAATAACAAAATAAAATAAAATGCCTCGAGTTCGTATCTCTTGTGCTGTCTAACGTGCCAGACGTAGTGGTAATGAGGCCCTTTATAAGGCTCTCATCGAAGTTCAAGATCAGAATATAAGGTAAATATTCATCAATTTTTATAATTGTTTTAGATGAAATATTAATGTTGTTAATTTATTTTTAGATTGTTGTGTGAGGTGAGATCCTTGAGAAGATGAATTATTGTATTAGAAGTGGAGTTGGAAGAAATTTGATTTTGGGAGGCAGAGTCAGTAAAAGAAAATTAGAGGAGAGATGAGGAGCATTGGCGAGTTGTTCAAGAGAGAAATCAGTTGCGAGTTCAGGTTGCTGAGTTAGAGAGGCATATAAATAGTATTACAATAGATTTAGATGCAGAATTTAATATTTGTTTTTCTATATTTTTCTTTCTTCTATTTTTTCTTTTATATGTATATTTTATGTTATTTTCTTTTCTTTTTCGTTAAATAAATAAAAAAAAATTTGATAATAATAATAATAATAATAATAAAAAATCAATTATTCAAATACTTCAACTAAGGGCCACACTGAGCTTGGTACCAAGCAGGTAGCTCCCTTAGCCAGTCTCGAACCTGGGTCTGCAAATGGTAGCCCTCTGCTATGACTATTAATCTATAATCCAAATGATACTAAAAATTTTAATATCACTCCTTATAAATGTTAATAGAAGTACAATCACATGTTAATTTTCTTTTTAAATTTTCTTTAGAAAAATTATGCATTTCTATATAAGTATTGGGCTGAGTATTGCAGTTCATTGGTTTCGCTAATTTCAGAGTTTATATAGTAATTCCAGATCTAAAAACTTCAAATTTTATTAATAAAATCTGAGTTCAGAATTATCAAACATTGAGTTTAAGAGTGTTAAGTATCTGGGTTCGAAAGTTTTCTAAATGTCTAAGTTTCTAATAAAATTTAAATTAGAATCTATTGCTACTTTAATTATAACCTACAATTCTATTTTTATAAAAATTTATAATAATAATAATAATATAGTTATAAGAAAAAAAAACATAAAGGTGTTATAATATAATAATAAAATAATAATGAAATAAAATAAAAATAATTTAATAATTTAATAATATGTAAGTAATAATGTTAATAATGTTAGTAAATTTAGTTTCTGGTTATAGGTCCCATTCTACAAGTGTTAAATTTATTTCCTGGTTAATATTAACACTTCTTTCCTTCTTTTAAGAGCTTCTGGTTATTAACTAGCCATTACTTAAACAAGATCTCTTCTCTAATCAGGGCATTGTGTAGATTTGATATTCTTTGTTTATTGGTAGGTCTCGTAATATTATTCATATGACTTGATCTATATATTTATACTTCAAGATCACCGGTTTTACTCTTCTCTTCTTTTGCTTATTAATCTAACTTCTGATTTTACCCTAATTCTTTTCTTCTCTTATATATTTATTTTCCTACTCATTACTTATTAATATTCCATTTCTTTTAATACTCTTTTAGATTAGATTTTAATCGTTGGTCATTTTATTATCCTTCGTCACGTCGGTATCTTTCGGTCATAAATTCCAACATGGTAACCTTAGCATGAGGATTTCAAGAATTACTTTTTCTTTCAAGTTGGTCTTTCGTCAATTTTAAATTCCTTTAGCATTTTAAAGTAACTCTCCTTTCCAGTTACTTTCAAGTCAAGATCAAGATTCGTCAATTGCTTCGCTGTTCTTCATCATGTCGGTGTATTAGTTTTTCTTTAAGCTAGTAAGGAATTAGTTTCATGATCCTAACATAGAGCTTATATCAATTTTGACTTTGGTTAGAGCTTTTCTCGAACAATAGAACTTTGTTCTTCTTTATTAACTCAGTTCTTCTTTTCCTCCTGAGAGCTATTGTAGGTAGTCAAGACTTCACTAGCTGGGTAGTTTTCTTTACTGTGGGCTTCTATTACTACTAGATTCTTTTAGTAGAGACTTCATATATCTTGAAGTTCATTTGTTAAATTCTTTTCGATTAATACTCAATGAGGTAGTATCGACATTAGGTCTTTGTCAACATTCAGTAGGCAATATTGACAATGATAAGTATATCTTCCTATTCTTCTCTCATACATTCCTTGCCTTTGAGGTTTGTTTCACTTTTATTTTTCATACTGGTGTCTTTCTTGTAAGTCCAGGGTGGGTTTAACTATCGAAGTATTAGAAACTTTCTTCAGCAGTCTTTATTTAGAATTCAGTTGACCAGCATGAGTGAAATACTTTATCATAGATCGACTATCTGAGTTTTCTTCCAGCAATCAATATCATCTTGGTTGATGGTAAATATTATCAGTAGCAATATCATCATTCTTGTGCGATTCCAAGAGCTATTTTAAATTGTAGTTTTAGAGTTTCAATCAGGTAATTATTTTTCTTGGGTTTATTTTCCCAATTCTTGTAGTTGAGGCATGTACTAATAACATAATTAATTCTTTACATTTAAGTATTCTTTTTAGTATACGACTAACAAGCAGGTTCACCAACAATATATAATCTATGGATAAAAATAATAATAATAATAATAATAATAAGCCGGCAAACTTGCAAGAGATAAAGCTTAAACTCTCCAAGCTTTAAAAATAATAATAATAATAATAATAATCAAAATAATAATAATCAATAAAAATAATAATACTAAACAAATTGCTTTTTTTTAAAAAAAATAATAGTAATATGTCCAAAGGTAGATAGTTCTAGTAAATGTGAGAATTGCTGTATTCCACATGTGCTACTAGAGTTCTTCTTTGTCATCAAAAATAGAAAAATTGGTAATAAAATTCAATTCAAGTTGGATAGTTCCAGTAGAACTCAGTAAGATTTGCTATATGACTTACATCTTCTTTTAGAGTCTGTTTGATTGTAAATAGTCTTTCTCAAGAATTTAATCCATTGGGTTAAGAATATTTCAAGTAAACCTTGATGAAATCTGCTAGAAATTCTTCTCTTTAAATAAGAAAATGCCATCAACATTAAGATTGATTGTCTTGATTATTCTTCATAGTGGATATTTACTTCAGATAAGTAGATTTTTTTTTATCTTTTTGTTGTTGTATTTAAAAATTTTGAGTCAATTTGCTGTTTTAAAGCTGATTTCATTTTTGTAAGTCAATACTTTCAGATTGATTCATTAGGGTGATTTATGGTCTGCTTGACTTTTGAATAGTCGAAGTTCTGGCCTTGAAAGTCTTGTCATGTGTTTGCACTATCTTGATTTTGGTTTGCATTCCTCTGTTTCTTAGGCTTGGACGGATACTTTCAAGGCTTCGGTATTAGAACTTCCATTCAGATAAGTAATTTATTTTACTTGACTTCGGTTGTTCATACTAAAAGGGCTTTCTGTTTCAAGCTAACTCCAACTTTTTGATTAGAGTTTCGGTTTGTTTCGTTTAATTCGTTGAGGGCTTTGATCTCTATATTGGTCATCAAAATATATCAAGAGCTTCAGGTTGAATAATATTAAAGGCTGTAATAAATTTCATGATTTTTATTTGATCCAGTTCTGATCTAATTAGTGATTTAAATAAGTACAGTATTGATTGATATATTAGGGTCTAATAATTTATTATACGGATCTACTTTATTGATCAATGTGTGCTTTTTAATTCTTGAACCATGCTTTACTAATCAAGGTCCTGATTCAATTGATTTGCCGTTATAAGGTCCAGTTCTATAATATTTTAACATAGTTATAACCAACTGCTGGATTTCTTTCAATACTAATTGTTTGGATAAAATCTGATCGATTATATTCTCATAGTTCAGGTCTGTCAATACAATAGGTTTTGTTTGTCATGGGTCAGATTACATGTTAGGTATTACGTTTTAAACTGTTACTAGTAGGTGCAATAGCCGGGCATAATAGTTTTTCAATTAAGGTAACTATTAATATATATGCGGTATATCATAGATCTATGTAGACAATTGTACGTTCAAATCTGATCTAAAAGTTTATTTTCTTGCATTCGGCTCCAGACATACTTTTACTAGTAAATTGACTTTCTCAGATGGTTTAAACTTTGGATGTTCCTGGTATAGTTTTGGGATTCCCGATCAATTGTTTAGGTTTTCCAGATAATCAGCATTTTGGATAATTTTAGACTTTCCGGATAAATTAGAATTAATTAAATAAATGATTTTTCAGCTACTGCTTACAGTATTTACAATAAACAAAACTGCTATAATTAAGATTTGAGTACTAAGATTAATATAATATATTCTCAAATTATGATACTGTTCTTTACATTGTATCTATCTAAATTTGATTCTAGATTAATTTTATAATTTAATATATGTAAAAAATCTTATTTATTAATTTTGTATAAATATTAGTAAAATTAAAATAAATTTTAGTTAGACGATTATCAATTATTGTGTTGTTTGTAAAGTTTAAAATTAAACTATAGTCAAATCTCTTTAAATACAATATGTACAGGCTAGCCTCAATTATGTATTTAGGGAGGTTTGTATTTAGAGAAAGCCAATTAAATTGCAGCTTTTAATGCTTAATATATAGGCTTGTATAATACAACTTGAATACTAAATTTTGATTAGATATGCATTTAGAAAGATTTGTATGATATAGAAAATCTTTTGAATAAACATATATTTGCAAAATATAGAACATGTATTTAGCACTAATGATTTCTTACAACTAGGCTAGAAATATGCATTTAGAGAGGTATTGTATTTATAGAGGTTGCATTTATGAAGGCTTGAGTATACTTGATAATATTTAAATACTTTGTGTTTATTTTTTAATCACCAATTTCTTCTTTATATATATTAATGACAAATTATAATTATTCTATTATTACCTATGACTGAAATATAATATAACTTGCTTTACTATTACTAACTTAGTTAGGAATATAATAAACTATATTGTAAATCTATAAAGTGTATTCAAAAGTGTATTTACGCAATTATTAGTACTTTTATATAGAGCAATTTAGAATAATTTAAAACAATTTAGAAATTTTAAGATATTCAAAAACAAATCTTTTTATTTTGGAATAATCTAAAAACCAACTTTACCAACAAGGATACTTATTGTTATTATATTATTAGTTTAAAGTATAAATATCAATTTAAAGCTAGCAAAGTAATAATACAAAGATTTGGTAGTTTTATAATTTTGAAATTATGAACTACCAAATTGGGCTTGTGCATAGAATTATATTTTATAAAAAGTTAAATATATGATCATAAATTAATATTGAATTAGATCTTTTTTAGTATAGCTAAGCAATATAAAAATATTATAAGATTATACTATAAAAAAACTTTAACCCTAATTGAAGCTAACTTTAATATAAACTATAAGCTCACTCTAGCTCTAACTATTGCCAAATTTGCTTAAATTAGGTTAAATAGTTATTTATTTATATTATAAACTTATAATAATTTTATAATTCCCAGTTATACTAAAGATTAATCTTGTACTATTACAAATAGATTATATATATGTATTTAATATAACTTTATATATGATAAATCTGTATCAAGTTATATAATAAAAAAAGTTGTTTTTTTTATTTGCATACTTTTTTGACTTATTAAATTTTACTAGACCTCACTGGACTTCACTAGAGCTTCCATCTAGTAGTAAAAAAAATGAAACTAGAAGTATCTAATAATAACTTACTACTAGAATCTAATATTTTTTAGTTTCTTCTAATAATCTTTTTAGTTTTAGTAAAATTCACTAAACTGGTTTAGCAACAATACTGGTTTTATTGATATCTTTATTAAAAGATAAAAAAAATATATAAAAATATTTACTCTAATATCTATATATAGCAAATTTGGTATTGCTCAGTTTTTTATAAGAATAACTACTAGTATAACCTATCACACTATTATGTCAGCTTTGTCAAGAGCTAAACTCTTTAGATTTTTTTTTCTTTACCAAACAAAAATAAAGTAAAATTCACATGTATATATATAGAAGAATTAAAATACAAAGAAGAAAAAAAATAAAAAAATAAAACAATAAGAAGAAAAAAAAAGAAATAATAAAGAAGAAATAAAGAAGAAATAAGGAAATATAAAAAAAGAAAAACAAAGAGAGAAGCTCCTATGAAGCTAACTAAACCTAATCTAATTAAACTAAAAAAAAAAAACTAATTAAAGAAAAACTCACTAGAATAGAATATAAAATATACTATTATAACTCATGCTAGGCTTAAAAAAAAATTATATAACAAATGCAATATTTGTATAACTTTACTATAAAGCTTTGCTTTAATGTTTTATTGTTTTCCAACTTACAACCAACTTCTGATATCTCTTTAACTTAAAACCTGATCTATGTTATATAAAGTAGCACTATATTTATATATAAACAAAATACATAGTTGCAATCTATTAAGTTTATCTAAATTTGAAAAATAAACAATGCAGATTTTTTAAAGAAGTTAAGCCAAATTCTCATTTTTTTAAAAAATTTTGGAAGACCAACAGGAAGGTAAGAAAAAATAAAAAAAGAACTACTTGACCAAGTAAAAAGAGTATAGCTTAAGAAAAATATAGATTTTATTGTTTCTTCTATATTTTTCTTTTAAGTAATAGCCTATAAATTTCATTAATGAAGTTGAGCTTTGCTTACCTTTCACCAAAATTTTTTATACAAAAGTACCCCTGCTAGTTATTTTGTATAATAACACTCTTGGCTTGTATACTAAATATTCTTTTAGAGAAGTTTTACAAAAGAAAATATTAACCTATAGACAAACCATGACATAGGCCATAACTTTCTAACAAAGTTTTGGTTTTCTGTTAATAGAAATTTTGGTTTAAGTAATTATCAGGAAAAGTTTAAATTAATTAATAAAACTTTTCAATTATTTATATATTTAGTTAAAATTGACTAATTAGTTGGCAGAATTGATATATAGTTAGATCTCATTAAATGTATAACTATAAGATAGCTAAAAAATCTTGTATTTAAAAAGATAAAATCTATAAATGTTATATAAGTAGCACAGGTTCAATAAATATATAAAGAATATATATTGGTATTTTTTCACATAGTGTATTTCTTTTTTTCATTCTATTTGTACTATTTCTTAATAGAAATAGTTTCTTCTTTGTTGGCCTTTAGACTTTTCTCTTTGATTTTCTATTTTTTACATCTTATTGTACCTTCTTTTTTTTCCTTTAAAAATTTCACTTTGTTCTATTTAGTTAGTTTTTTTAGTTTTTCTTCTTAGTAGTATTGGTTGTTTTGTATTAGATATGAGATTATTACTTTCTTTTGCTCTTGGTAAAGAAAGGAAATATAAAAGAAAAAGCTTTGACAGGCTAATAAAGTTTATTTAACTTGTATACAGGTTGGTATAACAAGTCACATGTAAGCATATTTATCATAGCCAAGTGATATCAGGCTCGTAATTGTGAAGCTTCTTGTTTGGTTAAGAATGTTATACCATATTTTCGCGAAATAATGCACAGGGGTGAAATTACAAATTTTAGCCTAAATTAAACTTAATTCGAGCCAAACCTCTAAATAACATCTATACCTGTTATTTCGTGAAAATACAGTATATATTGTTTGAGATAATTTACTGTCACTGAATATAGTTTTAATAAACTGAGTATTAGCAAGACTGTCAAAGATTTAAAAAAAAAATAATTTGAGTTTATTATATAAATTTTGCAATTAAATTTTAATAAAATTTTAAATTAATATAATAAATACAAATAATTAAAATTAGTTTATTCTTTATTTTATACTATATAGGCAATATAAAAAAATTTTTTTAAATTTTTTGTTTAAATATTCAAAAACTAGTAGTTTATTAATGTTTTAATAAATATAACTACATGGGTCTTATTTCATATTAGTAATTGCAATAAAAGTACAACTAGCTATATATACATTTTTGATATTTAATTTAATTAGTTTGTATTTAAACTATTTTACTTAAAGTTCTATACAGTTGTTTATACTTGTAACCTAACTAGAAGATTATTTATTTAAACTTTTTAGCTAATCTTATCTATCTATTTTAATTAATTTTAGTATATTTATATTTGTTATTTACTATTTACAAATAATTTTTACTACTTACTTGAAATTTATACTTTAAATTTTGCTTTTTTTTTTTTAAAGTGAGATCTTGCTTATATTTTTATTGAATAATTAATATAAAAGATTATATAGTAAACTATATACAGCTTAATTTATACAAATACAAATACATATAAATTATATGCAAGTGTAAGAGCTCAGACTAATTTGCAATTTATCATAACTTAAACCTACTAGTGTGGTCAAGACTTATCTAGCTTTAAATATTAATATGAAATTTGCAGATGTATTATAAGAAACCCACATAGAGCTTCAGCTATTGAACTTTTTTGTTGCTAGTCCAGTTAGTGGACCAGTTAGTAGATATGTATTGTTTTCACTGTGATTGATCTGATTGTTCACAAAGGTAGCTGTATATATAGGTTTTTTTTATATTGTTTTGAAGCTAAGTATCTTTTGTTCTGAAGTGGATTATTTGTAAATCTTGTAGAGATCTTGTACTCTTTTTTTCAGATCTCTTTTAGTATAGGTAGCCGATATAAAAATATTATAAGATTATAATATAAAAAACTCTAACTCAACTCTAGAGCTAACTATAAACTATACTATAACCCTTACCTAACTCTAACTAATCTCAAACTTGCTTAAATTAGTTCAAATACTATGTTTATATATTAAAATCTTATAATATTTCTATAGTAGCCATCTCTACTAAAGATTAAACCTTTTTTCTATTGAGCTAATTTGGCTGAGTATAGTTTTCAAATCTGTTCATAAATACTTTTTATTATATATAGCAGGAATTGTATAACAATTCTTTGTGTGATATGTCCTTAGATCAAGTAGTTAGTATAAGATGAGCTAGAATAAGGCCTGGAGAGTGACAATATAATTGTAGTTGTTAAAGGATTGAAGAAAAGAATTGAATGCAGAATAGAGTATAAAGTGTTAATAAGAGTATTGCATATGGAGACTGGTAAAGTTAAAAGTGATTTATAAACTATTTTAGATATGAAAGTGAGCATTATTTGGCTAAATAGATTAGGCTGTAAGCTTGTTAGCCAGTATGTAGATATCTCTGGAAGATTATAGTTGAAGCAGTTAGGAGATTGAAAGTGCTTGTATAAGGTTGTGTGAAAGTTGCTATAGGTAGAAAGGCAGTTTAGAAGTATTTTGATTTTGAAGACTTTTGCATAGTTAAGTTTCTGGCTATTGTGATCATATAAGATTTTTTAATTGTTGCTAAAGTATAGCCAGATTGCTTACTAGTTAATTATATATACGAAGTTAGACTATTCAAGATTACATTTTTGTGAAGACTATATAGCAATAGTTTGTGCTTTGTATATATTCTTGATAAAGTGTTTACTATAGCTTTCAACTGGATGCTTTTTCTAGATAAGGGTAAAGAACAGATTGTATATATTAGTATGAGCTAGGAGAAGTGTATAGAGCTAAAAGCAAAGTATATCTATAGTTATTAAATTTGTTAACCGAGTATGCTGTAACTTTGTATAAACAAAGTTAGTTTTTGTAGAATTTAATAAAGCCTATAATAGTATACTAAATAGGCTAGTAATTGCACTTAGTATACTTAGATAAGTATAGAAAAGTTTGGTATAGGTTGTTATATTTTGATATGATTAATTGTAGATTAGTAAAGATGTTTACTATAGCATCTGTTAAAATTGCTATAAGTTTTGCTTTGTATAAGAAGGGCTAGCTTTTTATTTCTGCTGAGAATTCCTGTACTAGTTGGCTATCTTGAACTTGAACCCAATCTATACCCATTGAGATACTTTAGAATTTGTATAATTTGTACTATAGCTTTTATTTTTATTTTTTTTAATAACAATGTCTTTTTATTACCTATTAGTAGAATGTATATTACTACATATTATTTTTACAACAGATTTCAGTATATTATTGGTAATTTTTTTTTAACTAATTTGTTATATTGCTATTACTGAGTTTATATTTCAAGCCACCTTTTGAAGTACTGCTATAACCTGTATCTTAAGTGACAACCTTTCTAATTAGTTACACCTACTTCCAGGTCTCTTTTCTGTAGTGTTACAGTTCTTAAAACCTAATTTAACTGCCTAAATAAGACATACCAAACTTTACAGCCTCAGATATAGTCATATTAATCTCTATTTATCTTACTATCAGTTAACATATTCTATAAAGTTTGCTTATCCCAACTTCAGATACCTTTGAAATATTGGATAAGGAAATATTCACATTTTGCTAAATATTACATGTCTCATATATATAACTATCCAGACTTTGGTAATCTATGCCGCAGCACTACTTATATACTAGAGATTAGAGCTAGTATTTAAAATTGGGTTGCAAAGTTTGCAGACCACAACAAAATTTTAAATTTTCACAACCAAAATCTGAAATGTATATATAGTCAACTCCCTCTAAGTGCATATCCTCTAAGTGCATTTTCTCTCTATATGTATGAAAATAGCCTGGTCCCAAGTTAGGACTTATAAAATAAGTGCATGTTCTATATTCTCTAAATGCAGTTTATTTTTCAAATTATATATATAAAAATATTC
>CAJVPY010004024.1:0-13176 GCA_910591965.1 Dentiscutata erythropus
GATTATATGCTTTTTTCTTTATTCAAAACTTTGAACATGTTCATGAACTTTGAACCTAGGTTCAATAGGAACACTAGTGTTGTAAAATGAATTGAGAGTAAATTAAACCTATTTTGGTTTAGTTCTTGATAGAGCTAACAATGTTTTCTAACTCACATGTAGGTTGGTACAACAAGTCATATCTGGGCATATAATATACATATAGCCAGGTGATGTTGGGTTTGCAATTTTAAATTAGTTATTTTTAGAAATAGCTTTAAACTTTGTTTTTAGTCTAATAGTTTGTATTTGAGCTTTAACAAGACTGTCAAAGAATTAAAAAAAAATTACTAATTAATAATTAAAAGCAAAACTTTCACCAATAATCACTTGTACTAAAATTTTCCTACTAACAAAAAACAATATATTTGTTAGAAACACAGTAGTAGGTTCTAAAGTAGCAGTTTTTATAAAAGTCAACCTGTTACTCTCTTGGGGACTCCTCTATATATTTGACATGCAAGCCAAAAGTGTTATTATACAAGATAACTAGCAAAAAGTGGTCTCCTTGTATAAAAAATTTAAGTAAAAAAATAAGGTCTTTTTTCCATTAATAAAGCTCTTTAGACAGTTTTCAATGAAGACAAAGGGAAACAACAAAGATTTTATTATCTTTTTCTCAACATTCCTTAAAAATTTTACAAATACATGTTTTTATCTCTTTTTCTATATTACCTCTGCTATATTTTGAAATTTTTTTAAGAATTTTCACCAAAAAGTAAGAAATCTAGCATACTCCCTCCAAACAATTTATATTGTATACCACTACAGGAATTACAAAACAATCATGTGTAGCTTATGTATAGAATTACATGTAAAAAGAAAACAAATGTTGATTTGGAGATTACAGTCTTTTTTTTGTATTAATATTACATATACTACGTACTAAACTTAAAGTAAAACTTGATTTAAAAGTAGTATATAATTTTTTTAAGCTTTACACAAGCTAATTCAGTGCTGTTGGGATTGTTTTTTTTTTTTTCATGTTTTTCTATTTGTTTGCTTGTTTTTATATTTTTCTTTTTTTTTTACTATCCTTTTGAAAAAGAAAAAATGGCAATCCTGACAAGGCTAGTAACTACCATCCAAGGATCTAATGGGAAATCTTTCAGATAAGTTGAAAGCCAGAAGTAAAAAAAAGAGTTGCTGCAGCGGATTGCATCTGGGCATCTTAGAGCTGCCAGGTTTTATTAAAGAAAAGGAAGGGTTAGAAGCTGTAGCTTAAAACTTTTGTATTTTTTATACGGATTCCTTGTACAATAAAGGCAGGATTGCCAAAGTTAAAAAAAAAAAAAAGAAGCCAATTAATAACTTATTATATCAATGCAAAATATAAATTAATTTTATATTTTAAATTATATTTTAAAAGAACCAAGGTTTTGGAACCAGGTTTTGGAACTTTTTAAAAACCAGGTTCTTAGGTTTTTGAAATGGAACCTAAAGGTTCCAAACCAAACCTAAACCAACCTAACCATCCCTACTTTTGACCATAAGTGCAGTTCCCTTTTTACAGCATCATCGATATACTTGCATACGTACTAAACCATAACGATAAGTAATCGACAATATTTTCGTGTAACTTAGAATGCCTCCTCGTTACTTAGAGTGTCAATCGAATTTCTAGTCACATATTTGATGTATTCGGCAATTTTGCGAAATGGCAAATTATCCTGGTGCTAATTACTTTGGCGGTGATTATGGTGTAAACTATTCTGGTGGTAATTATGATGATGAATTCGATTGGAAAAATTCTTACTCCCAAAATACTCAGATTAATTCTGTCCCGGTTGACAGTTTTCGAGAAATGGAAGGTAGCTTAACCTTCCTTTTTATTCCTTTTATTCCTTTCTATTGAATAGCTTCTAAAAACAATTTTTTCTCAATAAAAAAAAGCTGTTATGCGTCAAATTAATGAGAAGTGGGATTTTATGAATTCTGAAAACGTAAGTCATCAACTAAAAAATTTCTGTTCTTAATACAAATAAATACTGATTTGTCAAATAACAGTCCATCGTATATATTTAACAAATGATGTATCAAGTTTAACCCTGTATCTCTTGCGCTACAATTACTGGATGATAGTTCACTTGGGAAAGACTATAAGGCTTTTCAACAAACAAAAGCAAGCCTTGACAGAGCGCTTCAATTTATTGTTAATGGTATCAAGAATCATGTTTAATTTTATCCTTAAAATCAATTCCGTTTTTTAACTTCTACCTAATGCTTTATTATTTAGATTATTATCACGGGTTCAATAGTTCAATTGGTACATTTGGCGGCGTTATGAAGAATATTGGGGGTATGTTTGGTGATTTAAATTTTAATCTTAATTACTACTTAACAATTTGATCTTCTAACATAAATAAATTTAGATTCTCAGGAAAGAGTGAGAGAGATGAAATCACAACTTAAAGCATGTAAAGAGGCTTTGTTATCAAAAAGATCTGATTTACTTCAATTATGGTTCCGAAGCCAACAATATAAAGAGATGATTCGTATATTAGATTTAATGTATGTCAATTTATAATAATTCAATGTATATTTCTACGTTATTTTGCTTAGATTCCTTTTTATTATATATATATATATATATATTAGAGAGGATTTCAAGGGTGCCCCTGAAAAATTAGAAGGGTTATTAAGAGAAAAACATTTTTTAACTGCTTCAAATTTACTTTTGGAATCCACACGAATGTTGGAAAAAAAAGAAATGATTGGAATTAGTGCATTATCTGACTTGCGACGATATTTCAAGGCGCAACAGAGTGTAAGCACTTAATTTATATATATATATATCTATATAAATATAAATTAGGGTAATCTTTTTATTTCTATTAGTCCCTTCACGAACATTTGATTGAGGAATTACATAATCATTTATATTTGAAAAGCTCATACTGCGATAGTCGTTGGGTTAAATATACGAAGGATCAGAAAGAATGTGAGCTATTTTGATTATTATTTACCAAAATTTATAATACTATATTTACTGGTGATTTCATGGACTTTGTTTTAGTGCCTTCACCGCTAATGGAATGGAATTCTGGACGCGATAACCGTAAAATGAATTATATAGGAGCAAAAAATAAGAAAAATTTATATGGTAAGATCAATTTAAATTCGATATTTTATTTTAGACTTGAATTAATGAATTTATATTGTTAAAAATTTGTAGTTAATACTACTGGTTCTTCTGGGGTTATTATGAGCCCAAGGTCGCCAAAGCCCTTTATCAATATTAAAGATGAAGATGATGAGATTGTAAGGAGATTGTATTTTATTCTTCTGGAATTTACCATACAATTTTGGAATTATCTAATTGTAATTACATCAACTTTTATTCATAGATAACAGAAAATCTAGATATCAATCCAGAAACAGATTCATTTTATTACATGGAAATTTTAATAGAGTCTCTCGCAGTTTTAAAAAGATTACCTCAGGCACTTGAGGTATTCTTCTTTATATGATTTGCATCTTATTTATTTCGAGAATATCAAATAATTATATCAATATATATCTTTTAATAGACAATTACTCAAAGAATACCAATTGAATTGTACCAACTAGTTGATAAAACAGTTGCAGAGGTCGAAGAAAGGTATTTCTGTCTTTCTATTTTT
The DNA here is from genome assembly GCA_910591965.1 of Dentiscutata erythropus. Classification (NCBI taxonomy): domain Eukaryota; kingdom Fungi; phylum Glomeromycota; class Glomeromycetes; order Diversisporales; family Gigasporaceae; genus Dentiscutata; species Dentiscutata erythropus. The sequence goes on from CAJVPY010004024.1 coordinate 3,663, forward strand.
TTTTTTTTTTTAAAAAAAAAAATATATACTTTCTAAAAATTGTATATTCATAAAAACTTTCGTTTTCTATATATTCAAAGGAATGCAAATTCATTTGTAACGCTAGCGAATAAATATGATATGACTGATGTTTTTTCCCTTGAATCTCCTGAAAATGACGCGCAATTGGAGGCATTGAGAGATCTTCTATGGACTCTTTATTCAAAACTAGATGCTGTTTTACAAGGACATCGATTTATTCTTGATGTTGTTGAAAGAATAAACAAGGTTAGTTCACTACTTTAGACAAAAAAAAAAAACATTAATCGTAAAAATCATTAATATAATAAACAGAGGCCGGAGTTTAACAAGTCAACAGGTAATCCAATGTGTATCTGTTACTATATTACTATTATATTTTGCTGGTTAATAAATAATATTTTATATTGTAGGATCACAGATCAAACTATACCCATTCTCCGAGATATGGAAGCCGATTCAAAGCGAGGCATGATTTATTCTTTATAATTTGCATTTAGCCTTGATTATCTTAGCTTGGTTTATCTTAATATCTGCGTACACACAGATTCGTACACTTCTACGTGATTATATCACAGATGATGAAAGAGATTCTGCGTCCATAGATGCTCCAGACGCAATACTTCAGGATCTTATGAAAGAGAAGAAATCTCGTGACTCTTCTAAAGTATTTATTATAACTTATAGCTTATCTTCTGAATTCGTGGAATCCGTTTATTGATAAATTAAGATATTCAATATCAAATTTATTTATTTAGCAATTATTTAAATTTGGAGACGCTGATCTGAATTCGTACGCTGCCTTTGATCAGCAATATGAAACAGACATTAAAATGACGCTTCAAAAATCTCTTCCAGAGACGTTCTCTAAAGCTCCAGATGAAAGACAACTTTCAGTATTTGTTATAGATCGATTTGCAAATACGAATATAACTGCTGGACATCGTCTTGTAGTTAATCCGGACGCTTTTAATGTTTCTGTTTTGTTTAAACCCACATCAGCCTTTTTGGAAAAAGTTAAAACAATGTTACCTCCTAGGTTAATTTTAAATATATTTGCTTACAGATCATTGCTATATTTCTTATTTATTTGAATGTATTTATGTATTTATAACAGCGATCATCGATCATCGGAAGATTTCACTACTTTTCTTGATGATTTTGTCTCCAATGTGTTTTTGCCTCAAATTGGAGATAAAATTTTTGAATTTTTTCATAAAGCCACATCTGGTAAGTATATATGAATTAGTTGGCTTCTATCTTATTATATAATATGATTGTTTAATGTTTTATTCGTCATTAGAAGCTGATGCTTTTCAAGAAGATCCAAACTATAAGAGTTACACAACTCTCCCTGTAGTCAAGGTCTTATATTATCTATTTTGTAACTATATATAAATCAGTGTTGTAAATTTTCATTGTTCAAAGATTTTTGAGTGAAGTTTTCTTAATAACTACCTGTCCAAATTCAATTAAATTTTTTATTTTAATTCTACAAATATATAGAATTAAAATAAAAAAAATTTCATTAAATTTGATCAGATAGTTATCAAAAAAAAAACTTCACTCAAAAATTTTTGGACAATAAAAATGTACAACACTGATATAAATTGGTAGGCCACTATTAACAAAATAATTACAATTAATTATAGAGTGCGGCATCATTGATGATAATTGTTGAGCGCTTATGCGTTATGCTTCAAACTATGGCAAGCCATAAAGAAGAATTTAGCAAAATGATTATATCTTTACTCACACGTTATTACGTAAAATGTTTTGAACGATATCAAGGTAATATATATTAAATGTGTTATAAATTATCCTTTTAAGATTCAGTTTTTTTAAAAAATACAATTTCTACGTATTATCATATAGCTATTGTTTCAAAAAACTCGGGCGAAGCAGATTCGAGAGGTACCGGAAATCACCAAGGAATTAGTGCTACTTGGGTACAGCAAGATCAATTATCTGAAATTTTAGGACAGTATCCATATCTTGATGATGATACTGTCAAAAGCCGTCGAAGGCGTAAATTGCTATGTGATAAAGTATGATTAAGGTTTATTATGTCGTCGTCTTATATGTTATATATATAATATATATATTTGGTATTTAGGAAACAAAAGTCGAGATGCATCTTAAGAAGAAACGATATATTCGCACAGGAGAATTGATAATGGAAAACAAAAAGATGACTGCTTTGGGAGCTTTATATCACAGCTTGGTAAAGATTGAATTAATTTTAGGGTATAATTTATTTTGTAATTTCTTATTCTATGCTTTCTATAGAAATGGTTTGTTGCCAAAATTTGGGAACTACGTGGGAAAGGCAGTAAACCTACTAATTTGACAGCTACAAAAACAGATGATACCACAAAAATGGATGATGGCAAATTGGTAAGTATTCATCATAATTTATTCTAGAGTTGCATATCATGGGATTATAAATAATAATATGTTACAGGCGAAAAGAAATCGGAGGTGGTCGCAATTTGGTGAAATTAACCCTAACCTTGAACCTAAAGATGATGAAAAAAAGAAGGATGAAGACCAAAATACCGGTTTATCACTGACAGATGAAATGACTAAGTACGTATTTACATGCATTAATTTGTTATTTTGTTTAATTGAATGTCTCATAAAATCTTATTGAATCATTCAATATAGTCGTTTCGATGCCTTATTAGCAACATTTCAACAATTAGCGGAACAGTGTCTATTCACATTGAGAGTTGAACTTCGTTGTCATATTATGCATTATATAGATTTGGCAATGCGTGAGGTATTTAATTGTATAAATCAATTTTATGCAATTAGGTTCGTTGTATCCTAAAACAATTATTTTAACAGGGAAATTATCAACTTGACTATGAAGCTTATGAGCCAGATCCACACGTCTTAATATTAAATACGGACATGGTAAAATTTGAAGAAAGTATATCTTCTAATCTGCCATTAAAAGAACACAGGTAAAAAACAGATTTTGCATTAATTAAATAACTATAACTATATCTAATTAGTTCTAACCAACGAAATTAAAGATTTGTATTTGAAGGTCTGGATGCACTTATGGAACATGTTTTAGTTTCTAATGCTACATATATTAGGAATTTAAATAGCAATGGTATTACGAAAATGTCACGTAATATCCTTGCATTACAACAAAATTTGAAAAATATTGTTGATATGCCTGGCGAAATTTCTTTGGACAAGGCAAGAATATACTATGAATTATATAATACTGGTCCAACAGTAAGTATTTATATTCGTTAATTCGTGGATTAATAAGTAATTGTACTAAGCATATTGCCACAATTATTCTTAATAAATATCATTAGAATGTGCTTGCGCAAATTAGAGAGCAAGGGGCTATCTTTTCATTTGACGAGTACAAGACTATGTTGGAAATTATGCATAAGATCGATCCAACATTAGATGCGCAACAATTAACGGCGACTAACAGACGAGATAGCCCATCAGCAAATAGAAAATTATATAATGAGCATCTTTTAGAATTAAATGAATTAATGCTTGATTTTCTTTAATTAAATACTTATAGACTTATAGTATTGTAATTATATTTTTTAAGTAATTAACTTTTTATTATTAATATATTTCTGTATTAATTTGCTCTGATATTGTAAGTCAGATACTTTTTTACGAATAAAAAATATATTCGGTTTGTAATATATTATTCGCGACGTGCGGAATTTCTATTTTTAGTATTTATATAGTAAATTAATACAAAAATTGGTTTTTTCTAAAGTCAATCGACTCTGCATAGCTGGCTAAGCTGATTTTTATATTTCGGCTTAATCAATACAATAATTAGTTGCCACTCAGTAATCACTCATTTTACATGCCAATCCTCAAAATTCCTGGTCGGAATGCATCTGCTCGACACAATCAAATACTTGAGACTAAATCGGACATCAAACGATCGCAGGTTAACCAAAACCAGGGTTGCAGGTGGTAAATTTATCATAATTTTACCAAAAGTGCGGTAAATTTACTTTTATATATATACTTAAAAATTAAATTTGTCTATGTAATTTGATTGGGCAAAAAAATTTTTTTAATCATCAAATCACATGATTTTATATTACATAAACCTTCTTAAGAATAACTAACAGCTAATAATAAATTTACTGGTAATTTACCAAACAGCCTGGTAAATTTATCAAAAAATTTTAAAATTATAATAAACCAACAACCCTAATCAAAACTAAATATATAGTATTTAGTGTTGTTTAAATTTATGGTCAATAATAAATTTACTAGTCATTGGTCAAATGATCTTTGGTCTGGTCAAATTGGTCAAATGACATAGTTACACAAACCAATCAGATCAATTCGACCAATTTGACCATGGTCAAATTGGTCAAATTGGTCTTAATGACAAAGAAATTAAATATTGTCTATTAACCTGATTAAACAAGTTTAAAATTTAATTATTTCTTATTTATTATGCCACATTATTAAACAGGCTTAAGAGCAACTTTAAAAAAGCTTAATTTAAGCAGGGACAGTGATTTTCTGTAGTGCAAAATTGCAAATTATATGGTGCCAAAAATTAAATTGATCGATTTTTAGAGAATAATATGCAATTATGTGATACAAAATAGCCAATTATGTGCGATTATGTAATACTAGATGTGAAACTATATGATAATGTATGAACAAATTAATATGTAATAAAATTTTATTAAATTCCGTTAAAATATAACATTGCTAAATTTTTCAATGATTCTTTAGACAAGTTTTGTCTATTTTTATCTAAAAGTGAATTATATAATGAAAAACTGCATTTAACACTGCAGCTTGAAATGAGTAATCAAATATAATTAAGTGCAATGTTTGATAAAATTGGAGCCATGAATGTAAATTGGACCAAAAAACATCTAGTTCTATTTCTTGAAATGGCAAACTACAATAAATTGTCCATTCATGAATTAAAGTATCTGATAGATTCTTAAGTTCTTTAATAGTATAATAATAATGAATATCTTTTCTTGAAATATCATTGACAAGAAAATAAGCAGGATCAAATACATGAGATGCTTAAAATAACTTGCAAGCTGGATAGTGTGGAATATGTACTGAGAATTTATCGTATACTATTTGAAATATATTACAAAAGATAACATAAAAATCTAATGAATTAAATTGAAGATCTATAATAAGGTTTTCCAATTCTTGATCAAAGTATTGTGTATGCCAATTTGATTCAAGATATGCAGTAAGTTGCTCTAATTGGTTTTCTACAAAAGGAAATATAGACCGAGCTTGTTATTGAAAAAAATCTAAATCTTGAATGAATTCTTGAGCAAAAATAGAAATAAAATTAATATAAATTTTAATTATTCCAAAATTTGTTGGATTTTGTAAATATAAATTAATTTCCAATAAAGTTTTATGATTTTGTCTAATATTAATTTGTGAAAAAAAAATCCAGGCCAATACTCAATATAAGCTTTTGAGTAAAAAACTATTCAAAACTATAAATTTTACCTTGTTGCATTTGGAAGAGGAATTTTGGATGGATTAATAATACTATGCATTTTTAAATAAGTTATATATTGACCTCTTCATACAGGCGATTTAGCAAATACATCCTTAACTTTTGCTAAAAAAATTGTCAAAAGAGAAAAATCTTTGAATATTCTCCACATATTACTATAAATAATTTAAATTTAGTATATAATTATATTGTACTATAATTTATATTTTATTATATTTTAAGAAATAAATAATATTACTTGACTAAATTAAGAATGTGGACATAGTAAGGCGAGTGAATAAGTTGCAGCATCAATAGCGCCAGCACTTCCTTGTAACATTTTTTCATATATATTGCCAAATTAGATGAAAAAAGGCATATAATATTATATAAAATATTATAATTTGAAAGAATAGAGATTAAAGTTTGGCCTATCATTGCATTATTAACATGTTTAAAAAAATTAACTAAAACCAGTTTAGTGAAATTATGAAATACAAAAAGTGTATTTACTACACTACGAGCACAACTATCTGTTGTTTCATCCATAATAATAGCAACAGGTTTGTTATTAAAAAAAGATTTAAAATTATTTTGATGTTTTTCAAAAATGCATGACAAATAAGTTTGTCTTAAAGTTGAAAATTGGGGAATTGTTCTACTATACTTTAGATGTTTTCTAAAAAATGAAATCAAATGGTCTACTTTTTCCAGTAGAATATCAGCAACAGCAAATATTTCAATTAAATCTTCTATAATTTTATTTTTAATATCCACTGCATTTAAACTTTCTCTTATAGATATTTGCTTTTTAGCACATTCTTGTGCTTCAAATTTATTTTTATTTGATTGATGCTTTTTGCTATTACAATGACTATCAACTGTTGATTTTGATTTCCATTTTACAGGTTCATTACAGTATTCACAGATTAATACATCAGATGTTCTTGAAGTTGAGTAAAAATCATAACACTTTTTTTTTTAAACATCATTATAATTACTTATTCTATTATTAACATTGCTTTTATATTTTAACAAAATATAAATTTTATCAAATTACTATTGTACTTTATTTATTCGTTCTTTTTATCTTCTTTTTCACATGAATTTTTTAAATAACTTAACATTTTTATATTCTTTTTACACGGCCTTAATTTAATTACACCTGTTTTAGTATTATTACTTTCTTCGAATTTAATATGACTATGAATTATATTACCTTACTTTTTGGGTTAGTATTTAAAAATTAATGTTGGGATTATACTATAGTATATATGTACATACGTATATACAGTATATAGAAATTATATCTAATCTTTCTTATTTTGGGGATATAATAGTAACACTACAGGTAAAATCGCAAATTCTGTGCAGATTTCTTGAAATCTTTAAATTATGTGAGGTTCTGTGGTGATAATGCTGTAATTATGTGATTTGACTATAATTATGTGAATTCTGTAGTATTATGTAAAACACAGAAAATCACTGTCCCTGGGTGATATATGGATAACATGATCAATAGTAACTACTGGATAACTATTTAAACAAAAGTTTGCTGATGTTTTAAATAATTTTGATTGGTTAATCCGATCAGGCTCTATTTTACATTACACCTGATTTTAGAATTTGATTAGTTAGCAAAATATTTTGGGCAGTAATGCTTCAAGAATATCAATTATTAGGGTGTTAGATATCAAATGATTAACTATCATAGTTCAGCACTATATGATTGGCCCACTATTAAAGATTTTTAAAATTTTGTCAGTCAATTTATCGAGAAAATTTATCATAGTAATTTTATAATAAAAAACTGTGCATTTTTAAAATATTCTAACTCCCATTTTAGTAAAACAATTTCAATTCTGTAACTTGCAAATGATATATAAATAGTAAGCTTTTAAAACTATGTTGAGATATTTTTTATTTTATTTTATTAATATGGCTAAAATCATAAATTAATAAATTTTAACAGTTTTTTAAATGATTAAGTTATAGAGAGCTACTAAAACTTACATATTAATATCAAATATGGCAATATAGTTTTATAAGCATATTATTAATACACTATTCGCTTTTTACAGAATTAAATTTGCTCTACCAGAGCAGAAGTTAGAACATTTTAAAGATGTAAATTTGCATTCTTTATACGAACCATTTGTCAATCCTAACAGTTTTCGGCCCAAATTAATCATAATGCGGGCCAAAAACTGTTAGGATCGACAAATGGTTTGTATAAAGAATGCAAATTTACATCTTTAAAATGTTCTAACTTCTGTTCCAGTGAAGCGAATTGAATTCTGTAAAAAGCGAATGGTGTATTAATAATATGCTTTTAAAACTATGTTGCCATATTTGATGTTAATATGTAATTTAGAAGGCCTCTATAACTTAATCGTTTAAATAATTGTTAAAATTTACTAATTCATAATTTTCGCTACATTAATAAAATAAATTGTAAAATGTCTTAACATAGTTTTAAAACCACATAATTTATATATCACATGCAGGTTACAGAATTGAATTTGCTTTGCTAGAACAGGAGTTAGAACATTTTAAAAATACACAGTTTTTATTATAAAATTACTATGTTAAAATTTTTCAATAAATTGTTTGACAAAATTTCAAAAATCTTACATAGTGGGTCAATCATATAGTGCTGCACTATAATAGTTAATCATTTGGTATCTAACACCCCAAAAAGCCTGGCACTTCAAAATCTGATATATAACTCAAATACAAGTTAGCTAGCTATTGAATTATATACAACTGTTTTTTATTTTCATAGTCATTATCATAAAGATTTTTCTTAATATCTTGTTTACTGTTGACATCTTATGATTTTAAATTAATCTTAAAAAGTTATAACCTAATTTTGGTTTTAAAATCAATCAATTTCAAAAATGATTCAACACATTAACTCGTTATATGTTATTAATTTACAGTATGACAATTATAAATTGACAGATTTTCTGAGTGTTGGGTATAGGGGTGAAAAAAAATAGATTAAATAGTTTTTTGTATTTTTTAAAATATTAGTGCTGTGACTAAAATTTAGTTGGACTAAAATGCTAATTCTAATTGGTTAGTTAGAATCACCAAGTTTCAGAGGGATAATTTTTAAAGAAAAAATATTTACTTTATAAACTTTCGTTCATTATTCAATTACAAGAAATTTAACTAATTATATATATATATATTTTCACTGGTCGAAATTAAAAATATTATCCTAATATCTTAAAATAATCAGTCTAGTTGATAGCTAGGTAATAGCTGGATGATAGCCAGATAATTGTTAGCTATAAACAGATATATTGGGATAAAAAAAGCTAATAGGTGAATGTTTTAAGAAAATATGATGCATATTGGTTTAATTATTTAAAAACTATTAAACAATCTGTAAAAAAATATAAAGCTGATATATTGATATCTTCAAATAATTGTCTAGATGATAGTCTGTTGGCTATAAACAGATATAATAGAAATAAAAAACGCTAATAGATGAATGTTTTAAAAAAATAGATTGCATATTAGCTTAATAACAGAAAAATATTTAATAATTTATAATAAAGTTAATAAATAATAATTGACCTAGATAATAACAAACAGATAGGCTATTGGCTATAAACAGATATAATAAAGATAAAAAAAACTAATAGGCAAACATTTTAAAAAAATATAGTATAATTGTATATTAGCTTAATAATAGAAAAAATATTTAATAATCTGTAATAAAATATAAAGCTGATAATTGATATCATCAAATAATTGGTCTAGATAATTACAGATAAATAGGCTATTGGCTATAAACAAATATAATAGAAATAAAAAAGCAGATAGACAAATATTTTAAGAAAATATATTGTATATTAGTTTAATAATATATAAGGCATCGATCTAAATAGGGGAGATGCGAGCTTTAATTCTTCGTGAATAATCTTAGTTTCGCTTCGTGAATAAGCTTCGTGCTTAGTGAATAAATTGTATACCTGTGTGAAT
>CAJVPY010004025.1:0-13174 GCA_910591965.1 Dentiscutata erythropus
TACAACAATACTATTATTAACAATATTGATAACAACAATAACATTAGCCATAATCCACAATCATAGACTGTATCAAATATTACTAATCCTGGAAAGAAATAGATGACTAACAACCAAACACAAATAACATTCAACAATACGTGTACAACTATTGACAACAATCCAAATGCAACACAATTACTTTACAGTATAATCATTGAATCATTGATAACAATAATATTAATAACAATCTTATATTGTTGCTATAAACACCAATACTATAAAAAGCGAATGAACAAGACTATCCCTGGAGCAAATCAATACCTTGAACAATCCAAAACATCAATCTGTTGTTAAACAAAATAAATAATTAACTAAATAATCTAACCTTATATGTCAAACAATAATTATCAAAAACCACCATTAAGACCTATTGCACCCTTTAACTATCATCACAGGATACCAAGAGTAATCATACCAAGAGTACTAACAGTACCTCAACAAAGACCAGTGATACCTTACATACAATATCAAAGGCCAAATATACCAAGATCATTACAACAAATACCGATTGATAATCAACTACAACAACAGCTAAATCAACAATTTGGAATAACACCAAGACCTGTTAAACTATATAACACAGCTTTACCAAGGATACCAAAGAAGCTAAACATCTACAATTTCTCAAAAAGAAATAAATGACAGATAATAACAACAATAATAATACACTCTTAGAAATATTCGGAAGAATAACTACAATACTAGTAATACTAGGAGCAACAGCATTAATATTCATAATTGCAAAGCTTAAACAGCTTAAAAAAAAGAAACAACAAACAAGTAACCAAAACTTACCTCAATATACCCAAAAAGAAGCAACACAAAGAATTATACCAAACATATTAAGTATTAACCAAACATTTGGAACAAGATACTAATACATGTTAATAATACAAATATTAATTACACCATCAACTGTATTTAGCACGATAATCAGTACTATAACTGCAACATTTACACCAACATCAACACCATCTATTATTCAAACACAAACACCAGGATACCTACAAGATACAAATGTAATCGACACATTTATAGGAGAAGTAATATTCATAATAGTAGTAGCAATAACTACAGCTATACTAATTTGTAAATACAGAAATAAACAAAACGAGTTACAAGTTCAACAACAAGAATTTGAAAGACATCAAATAGTTAATAGCGTTAACGCAATATGAAACAATGCTTAACCATGGATAATCAACAAGATAACACTTTAACAATCATAACCAGTAATCATACAGTATCAACATTAAACGTATCAATAACTTGGATGCACAATATCATCATAGTATTAGCAGCATCAGAGAAACTATTCATATATCTCAATCAAACTATACAGCTTATCATAATATTAGTTGCAATAGTAACAACTATATCTATAATAGCAAATACTATTATACGAACAAAAGAAATAACCGCACGAATGAATTGCCCAAATAATATTGAGAAACTCAAGAAACTTATAGTAAAAACAACAGAATATAAAGTGATAGTAACCAAAACATTGGAAGAAAAACCAAAAGTAATTATCAAAGAAAAAGAAATTCCAAAACAAACAAAAATAAAAACAGAAGTATCACCTATACTTAAACAAACTATATCAGTACAAAAAGCAACAGAATTATATGTATACTTAGAATTCAAAAAGAAGTTTAATCAAGGAACCTTACCTATAGAAAAACTAATATATTTAGCTACAAAAGCAAAAGAATTCGACGAACCACAAGAATTCATTGAAAGAATATTAGATAAAGCATCATACTTATCTAAACAACAATTCCAAAAGAATTAATGAGCTACGGAGAAATTAGAAATGAAACATATATAAGAGTTTTCCAAGAGTATTTTAACAAATATCCAAACCCACTATCAGACGAACATAAAATAAAACTTCAAGAGAAACTTAAAGAATTTGATCAACGAATTGAAGAATTTGTAGAAGGAAACTTGATAACTAAAAAGAACCCTATACAAGAAACAAAATGAGTCTATAACTACAAGAAAAGAGAATATAGAGAACAAGTCTTCAACTATATTGAAGAAGAAGAAATAAACTCAGGAGACCTAACTGACAAAGAAATAACAACATATTTAGTATACTCATTAGTAATAGCAGACAGACCAAGAGTCAAAACAAGTCTTGAAACCATATCAAGAAAATAATTCAATGTTAGAAATTGGTTAAAATACACTCAGTGTACTTACCAAAGACAACTATTAACTATATTACCTGAATAATAGCAGCAATAACAGAATTTGAACCACCAAAGAATTTAGAAAGGCTAACATCCTTAATATCAGAATATGACAGAGATATTGGAAAATATAGAGATTGGAGAAACCAATTAGAAAACACATTCAAAGCATTAAGGTTAGGAGACTTAATTATATTTGGAAGATATTCCGAAACATCTAAAAAAGAATACACACTAAGAGGAAGAGATTATAATTTAGGAGGAGCAAATGCACATGAATGTAGATGGAGCACAGAAATAATGCAAACAGTATTGGCAATAATTAGAACCAAACTCAGAAAAGATGCATTAGAAGCATTTGACGCAGAAATAGCAACCATAAATTGTTACTTTAGATCAAACACAGACGGAACAGGACTAAAAGATGTAGAAAATTATTCAACAAGAAATATAAGTTATTTATTAGTAGCAGAAGCATGGCATGACACTGCAGTGGCAGAAGGACGAAGGATAAACCCAAATGTCACAAATGCAATAATACAAAAAGGATTTAGAGACGTATTCGATGAAAATTTCACTAGAGACTCAATGCAATCATTAAACCAAAAAGAATTTTTAGCATTTAACTTCTACAAGAATTTAGACTGGAATGATGACTCAAGAATGAGAAAACAAATTAACTAATATAAACGACTCAAAATATTGTCAAACTGGCAATGGGCACCAAACTTCTTCGGAGAAAACTACATACATTTATTAGAAAGAATGCCAAAAAATGTAGCTTAACAATTAGCATTAACAGATCTATTACAAAACAATGAAGCAGATTACTTCAAAAAAGCCGACACTCTATTCAGATCAATAAGAGTAACAATGGATCAAACAAGCAAAATAAAAAGTGATAAAGCAAATCATTATTCCCAAAGAACTCAAAAAATAAATAACTTACAAACAGAGCAACCTCAAAAAGGAAAATGCTACTCATGTGGACAAATAGGACACTTTGCAAAAGAATGCCCAAAAAGAAAAGGAAAAGAAGTATATAATAGAGTACAATCAACTTACAGAAGCTATAATGGAAAACAAAAAAAAACTTATGTCAAAAAATACTGTTTATATTGTAGAAAAAATAATGGATATCACACCAAAACATGTCCAAATAATAATGCCAACTACTATAAAGGAAAAAGAGCAAGAGGACCAACACCTATAGTTCATAAATATAATAACTTCAAAAGTAATAAAGGAAAAGGAAAACCTCAATACAATAATAACAATAGAAACAATGGAGGAAGAAAACCACAAAACAATACAAGAAAATCTTTCACAAAAAGAAGAGTAAATAATTACAAGGAAGAAAAACAACCAGAAAAAGTATACAACTCTAAAAGAAAAGAAAAGTAAACCATTATAACGAAAAAAATGAAGAACATAATAGTAATGAAAAAATAGTTCATCATACTAAAGTCAAAGAAAACCTTGACAAAATTCGATATTTCAATAGGGAACCTGTATAGTACTCAGGACAAAATTCAAAGAAAAAAGGCCAAAGTAGCAAACTACTTAGTACTAAAGAATATTATAACACTATAACATTTAAAGAAAGTATACACAATATACAATGTATTAATAATGAAATAAATAAACGATCGCAAAACGATCAATATAACAAATATTTTGCCAAACTATTATCAAATGAAATGTACCAACAAGCTCAAGAAAACCCAGAATACTCTTATCTATTGAAACAATACTACTTTCCAAAAAAAGCGCACAAAGCTTAAGAATTTCCTAAAGGCAAAAAATCATATGAATTTATAGCATTAATGAACAGCAAACCTATTAAAGTACTCATAGACGAAGGAGCAAGTGCAAGTGTAATACCCTATAATGTAGCAAAAGAATGGAACTTACTAGAAAAACTCAATAAAGAACAAACCAGAACTGAAAGAGTTCCAGGAGGAATGAATATAACAAATTATAGCAAAGTAAAAGTAAAGCTCCAAATAGAAAATCTGATATTTTACATCAAAGTATCAGTAATAGAAGAAGAACAAGCTTATATACTCTTAGCAGAAGTAGACCAAGCACGAATGAGAATAAAGAAAAATAGAAAAACTCAAATCATAACAATTAGAGACATACCGATATCATACCAAGACATCACAACAGATGTGCAAAAAGCGAACCTATCACACTGGTTTTATGACAGAAACCCAGATCGCACCTTGAACCTTACAATAAAAAAGGAGAAGTCTCATGGTCAGCACATAAAATCTGATGAAATCACCCAACTTGATACCACAAATCAGTCTAATATACACTAAATTAAGAGCTAATTATGTGCAACTAGTTACCTTGCTCGAAAAACTAGTGACCCGTGCAAAAGTGAAAAAAACCTGCCGTTGGCACCCAATGTGGGTAGTAAAAATCTATTCCCAAACAACATGGTAAAAAATAAAAAACTTACTACTTATACCCTAAACAAAACAAGTCGAACTCCTAATAACCAATTACACGTTAATAATAATATGATATCAGAAAAAACCATTAAGCCTAAAGTAATAAATAAAAATATTACCACTCTAAAGAAAAAGAAGAAGATAAAACTCTTCACTAATAAAAGGAAGCCCAAAGAACAATTTTTAAAAGAAAATATTAAACAAAATGAGTAAACAGAAAAATGGGTAGATAAACAATATAACCCACAGAAATGTAAGAGATTCATAACACATCTCTTACCAGAGTCATTTCCAAAACAAGTTAAGAAACTTAGAAAACTTGTTAAAGAAAATGAAAATAGAGTCAAATTAATTGGAGTAACAACAGACGCTCGTTGGGATGAGATAGTAAAAACCACTATCATAACCCAATCTAACATAGTACAAATATTTTTAAAATATTTAGATTCAGTAAAAGAAGGAATACCTGATAAACAGGAAAATATAAACATAATAGAAGGAAATAGGAATATAGGCCTTAAAATGGTTTTACATCACAATATGAGATTATATGTAAATGATAAACTATTTATATACTATAATGGAAATAGACAGATAAACTGGAAAATAATAAGGATAATTCAAGAATTAAAATGTACTGATAAAATAAACATACAATGGAGTGTACTATACCTAGAAACAAAAACTGATCGCAATTGAGAAGATATAATAGAAAATATCAATTATATACTAAGGAAAATAGTTGAAAACAATCTAAGGATTGGACTATTATTGGAAAATAGCACAAGTACCAAATGCTATAAAACAACAATAGCTGACCTCATGAATATCCTAAATAGTACAGACCAAAGATTAAGGTATAAAGATAAAAATAAAGAAAAGAGAAGAATAGCAATGTGCTTCAACATGCAACACTTCTATTCAGCAGGAAATGGAAAATATGTAAATGAATACAAAAATGTACTTTACATGTATAGAAAAGAAATACAATTAGTACACATAAATAACAATCTCCGAGAAGCAATATTTGGAATAGGAATAGACAAGCATGCATATATATTAGATCCAAATACAATGATTATACAAGATATATTTCAGATGATAGCAAAGCACAACAAGGTCTGTGCTATGGTACTAGAAACACCTAATATAGAATTATCAGATCAAATTGCACAAATTCATGAAGTAATGAAATTACGAGAATATGCAAATGATGTTATAACAGAAAAAGATCGTAATGTTCAAGAGTGGACTAAAGAAAAAGATGAAGAACAAAGTGAAATCACAGGATTCCAAGGATTAGGGATATACATACCCTTAGGGTTTCAATTTGAGGACCCAGATGTATCTGACTTAGCAGATCGATTAGCAAGAACAACCTGCAGATAAAGAACAGAAAAACTTGAATAATAAACACTTAAATCAAATATATAGAGAGGTAGAAAAAACCTTAAATAAAGTATTACCTCAATTAAAGAAAGGAAAAAGGAAGAAAGATGAACCTCCTAAAGATCAACCACGAAAAATGGGTCAAATAATTAAACAAAAGTTAAATAGATTAGATAAAGCTATTCTTGATAGAGAAATAGCCAAAGATACAAGAATTGAGCAAACAATTCAAGATCTAAATTGGAGATTAGAACAAATAAATAAAACTTACAGTTATACTCAAGGTCTAACTGAAAAAGAAATAGAAGAATACTTGGAAACAGTACAAAAAGTAACAAAAATTAAAGACGCTGACAAACCTGCAGAAACAAGAAGAAAATACTTATATGAAGTATTATCAACATTAAATGAAACAAATGATGCAACAATATGGAAGCATCGAGAAGACATAAAAGATCTTCAAGAAGAATATAATAAAGATATTCATGGAATATTAGATATAACTGCTAAAGAATTCAATAATATGGGACTCATTGAACAACAAACAGCAGTAACTGCATTAATAACAGTGCAAGCACACTATAAAGATGAACCTACAAAACAAGCATTGTATGAAAAACACAAAGAATTTCTAGAATCCCAACTAGAAAAAGTAGAAGAAAGCATGATGATAAAGAAATTCAAGGAAGAATTTACGAAGATGTCATCAAAGCAAGAAAAAAGGAAAAACCACAAATGTTATTACCTGACCCAAAAGAAAGAAACACCTACAAACCATATGAGCAATATAATATACCAAGAGACAAAGACTTTGTCAAAGAAAATGAATGAATTGGAATACCAATACCACATTCACCTACAGATGATGTATTCCTAAATGAACGAATGCCACAGATTTCTAAAAGAAATGAAGACATTCCAAGAGGAATGTTACCAAAAGCAGCAAAATTCCTAGAAGATATAGGACAAGGAATTAAAAATAAATTTACATCTAGTAGACCAACAACACCTTCGCCATTAAGCCAATATACTCTAAGCAGAACACCTACTATTGAAATAACTGCCGACGCATCTGAAAGAAAAAGAAATGAAAGAGGATATACACCCCACCAGATCCTTATGAAAGAAAACGACAAAGATACAAAAGCCCAAGTCTTAGTTCAAAACATACAGACCAAACTTCTAATAAAAAAATTAACGAAGAAATAGAAATACCATATTATGATAATATACATAATGAAGGACAATCCTCAACTGTTAGACCGGTACATGGTATCTTTAGAGGACAAACATATACTACCTACGTACCTAAAACAGTATATCAAGAATTAGAAGACTTCAAAGAAGATGAATTAGATGAATTAGAAGCAGAATTAGAAACAGATCTAAAAGATCATAAAAATGAAAGATTTAGACAAGAAGTTGAAAATCAACTTAAAGAAAACAAAGGATATGGAATAAATGATGATGAATATAATCATATTCTATTAAATAACCTAACTATACGACAAAAGAGAAAAATAGTACACACTATTATTAGTACTGAAACAGAAAAGATATTCAGTAAAAAAGAGACTGTCATACCCCTCATGACATTTTGAGCATTAAAATACAAAACCCCCAGGAAAACAGAATAGTAGGAACCCCTATACAATTAGCAGCTAAAGGCTTAGCTATACAACAAGGTCGTCCCAATGGAGACTATATTCTAGCAATGAATATTAGTGATAAAAATATTCAAATAAAGCAAGGTGAACATATTGGAAATATAGTACAAGTTGATGAAAAAGAAACAATCAAATATGACCCTGAATTTTTTCCATAAAAAAATTAGGAGAAACTGAAAAAGAAAGAATAAAAATATTACAAAAAAGATGTGGAAAAGAAGTATGGAAAATACTGTGTAACGTATTAACAAAATACGTAGATGAATTTAGAGAAAAACGAGAAATGTGAACTTCTATAAATAAAAACATAATTTATGATATTCAATTAATATTGAATAAGAAAGAACATGAAATTCCAAATAATGATAAAAACCAAGGAATAAGAAAATATACAGTAGAAGAAGAAAATATTATTAAAGAATTATGCGATGATTTAGAAAAAAATGATGTTATATATCCTGGATATAGCAAATGGGCTAGTAATATACAAATAATAACCAAAAAAGATGGAAGAAAAGCTATAGTAATAGACTATAGAAAATTAAACAAACATCTAATAAAATTCAAACAACTATTACCAAATACAATGCAATTTCTACAAGATATTAGTAGATATAAGTACTATACTACTATGGATTTAAAATCAGCATATTGGCAACTAAACATGCATCCAAATTCACAAAAATATACAGCAAGTAGATTTGGAAGATTTGGAATATACTTTTGAAAAAGGCTACCATTTGGAATAACAACTGCACCAGCATACTTAATAGCTGAATTAAATAAACTATTTAAACAATTCGATTGGTTAAAATATATATGGATGATATGACTATAGTGGCAAATTCACCACAAGAAATAAAAAAATGACTAAAGAGGACTTTAGAAATCCTCAAAAAAGCTGGGCTGAAACTCAAGCCTTCTAAGTGTAAATTCTTAGTCGATGAAACTACTATACTTAATTGCAAAATCCGGTACAAAGAAATACGAAAAAATGCTAATAAAGAAGCATTAATCAATACCAAAGCTATACTATCTAATAAAACTGAAGTACAAGCCTTCATGGAATTCATGAATTACTTCTGACTATATATATTAAACTTTGCTGACATAGCAGCGCCATTATATGAATTAACTGGAAATACCACATTTAAATAGACAAATGAATGCCAAACAGCATTTGACAACCTTAAAAAAAAAGTTAAACGAAATAAATATCTTTCATACCCAGATCCAAATAAACCTTTCTTTATAGAATGTGATGCCTCACAAACAGGCATAGGAGCAATATTATATCAAGAAGACAAAGAACGAGAACATTATAAACAAACTGAAAAACGATTTAAAGAGGGACTTCTAAAAGAAGAACTCAAAAAGAATTATGATAATCCACCAGCTTCAAATAGACGAATCATAGAATTAGGATCACATAGCCAAAGTCAGACACAACAAAATAGGACTGCAACACAAAGAGAAATATATGCAATATACATATTCTTAAAACAATGGCGACACTACATTGGCAATCAGGAGATACACATTTATACTGATGTAACTAGAATATCAGCAACAAAGAAAACAACTGTCACAAGCAAAACAATAGAAAATTGGATAATGAATTTACAAAAATTCAATTATATTATACATAGAATACCGGAAGCCAAAAATAAAGCAGCATATTTATTATCAAGAATAGCAAATAATAAAGAAAATAAATCTTTAAAAGATTTGATAAATATTACAATTGAAGAAGAAGATTAATCAGAATAAGGATAAAATCAGAATCATCTTGATCATGAGAATAACCTAAACAATCACAAACGTAACGATTACAGAAAGAACATTTGTAATAAGATAAAAATTTCCCAGTTAATGGAGAAATATAAGATGCATATTATTATCACTCTCATTATCAGAAGTGTTAAAACGAGAACTACCAACAGTAGAAGAGTCAACGTTGTTAAAAAGCAACTGAGCATTATTATTGATATAATCTTAAAAGTAAAAGAATTGAAAAAGATTAGAACCATCCCAGTATTCATAAGAAACTTCTTCACATTCAGTAATAAGATCTATAAAAGATAAGGAATTAGAATTCATCCAACATACAACCACAGCAAGTTAGAAGAATATTATCTAACTTACTCTAGTTGGTTGATAAACAATAATAAAACCCTTACCATCATCCCTGGTAAAAACAGGATCAAAAATTCATACATCAAGAAGCGAAGGATCCAAAGAGAAATCAGAAATGATATAAACATCTTGACCATCATCAGACTTAGTAACCTCACCAAAAGGAGGCTTAGTCACAAGAAACTCAGAATCTTCATCCTTATTACAACCGCTAGCTTCAAACTCGAGAAGATGATCAATGATAAGAGACCTTAAAGAAATAGATTCACTAAAACAGCAATAATAATCAACAACATCTTGAAAAGAACGATCCTTAAAAGAAGTATTCCAGTAGATACGCCAATCAAACATAGAAACATCTTCACCCTCGCCAAAGTCAAAGTTTTGAGTAATAATACTCTCTATAAAAAACTTAATATGCTGATGAGTATTCATACCATTCTTCTATCCAGCAAAAGTAGTATCATGAAGATACTTAGCAAAAGGATAAGAAATATAAACTATACAACCATTAAGTTCAATACGAAAATGGTGATAATCCTCAAAATCAAGAGAAGAAGAGATATCAGAACTAGTCAAAGTAAAAGCTATAATATTTGGAAAGAAAAATAAAGAAAAGGAGTAATTAAACAAATAGGATAATTGCTGAATAAAGATATATTAAAGAAAACAAATATATAAAGATGATCAAAATGAACATTGAAGAAAAAACGCTTGAAAAACCATTGGATTTATAAAAAAGAATTCTGAAAATAAATCGGAAAGAAACAAGAAATGAAAAATAAAGGAATCCCGGCAAAATATGAAATCAAGAAAATCTTGGAAGAAGAATCTGAATATATCCTGTATTTACAAGCAAACAGAATCATTAATTGAGAATTAGAATGTCCAAAGTGTGGAAAACAAATAAAATAAAATAACGCCAAAATGTTTATTTGTGGCAACTGGAAATGTGGAAAATTACAATCATTATTTACAAACTCATGGTTTGAAAAAGATAAGATATGAGTCAATGAGATATTAGAAATATATTATTACTGGTTATTAAAGATGCCAAGCGCATCTATTGCGATAACCATGGGAAAAGATCCATCCACAATTAGTTACCATTTAAGTAATATCAGAAACTTAGTAGGATCCCACATACAAGAATATAAACAAAAGATAGGAGGAAAAGATATTATTGTAGAAATAGATGAAACCAAAATGGGAAGAAACAAATACCACCGCAGAAAACTCGTCATTGGTTCATGGGTATTCACAGGAGTAGAGAGAACACCTGATAGAAAATATTTGCAACAATAATACCAGATAAGACTGAAGATACCTTATTAGGATTGATTAAAGATAATATTAAACAAGAATCAATTATTTACTCAGATTGCTTTAGATCGTACAAAAATATTTACGATAAGCTTAACTTTGAGCATATGACAGTAAATCATTCTGAATACTTTGTAGATCCAGACACTGGAGTTCACACAAATACTGTGGAAGGAACATAGAACGGAATAAAGATCGGAATACCTACCAGAAATAGAACTAAAGATAAAATACAATCATATCTATTAGAATTCATTTGGAGACACCTAAACAATAATGACTTATAGGAAAACATGCTACAATGTTTACAAAATGAATTATTAATTGAAAATAAGGAAATTGTAAACAAAGATAAGCCTGAAACGCGTATCAAAACTGATATAGAAATCTAACGCGCATCTAATAATAAACAAGTATAAACAAAAGTAGGGATAATAATTAATAACCCTGAAAGTATAAAAGAACCCTAAAAATAAGTCACCAAAATCTCACTATCATATGGCTCACAAAGGAATCCAACAAGAAGTACAAAATACTAAACTCTGGATACAAGAAATAATAACTAATATACGAAATCTCCTTACAAGAAAAGAATATAATAATCAACAAATCCTACAAGTATTTCTAAATAATAGAACAGGAAAATTTGAAAAACTTGTTACCTCAACAAAGGAACAAAGAGTAACCTGCATAGTAACTAAAAACGGAAAAGAAACGCTAATTGAAAAAATCACCAAATTAGCTAAAGAAATATACTTAAACATCAAGTTAAACACTACATACCTTGGAATCATTAATCAGATTCAAGAAATAAAGAATTGTCAAGACCTCTTTAGTATTAAAGAAATACAAAAATTAATAATTAATAAGAAACTGTAAAATACATGAGTGTATACGAAATATACAATTGGCAAAAGAAAACACACTTCAAATCACAACTTGAAGAACTTGAAGAAGTATTATAGTACAAGTTTGAACAAAATAAACCTCAAAAGGGTATAAGAAAGAGAAAGGCACCAAAACAAAAGATATAGCAAAAAACACAAAAGCTGAGAAGACATTTATAGTTCAGTATGGGCTCCAAGAGGGAGTTTTGCTACACGAATTACTATTTCACAATATGGAACATCCCAAAACACACAAGTGGAGCTGGGATTAAGCTATATCTTGAGCACTATGGTACAACAAAAATCATAGAATGGCAACAAGGCCAAAGAGGGAAAAGAGCATTTTATATAGGCATAGCATACAACACAAGAAAGGGAACCCACCCACTAAGTGGGCTATGATCAGTACAATTAGGCCAAGGAAAAATGCATAGAATAATTTCTGGAAAATTTGACAAAGCGATGCTCGATGAAAGAGATAGGTTTAGGTGCACTATCAACAAGGTGCCTAGAATAGCTCTAGACAGCTTACTACTATGCCAACTAAGAAGTTATAGAGCACAAGCAGCTTACACAATAAATAATAGTAACGGCCACCAAAGCGGAAAAGCTTTCATCTACTTTAAAAGCGAAGAGGACATGATTCGGACCCTTGAATCAAATATATTTTATTATGACAAAAACTAGAGTGGCAAACACCAACACAAGAACACACTAAAAGGGGTTTTACAAAGAATCAGCAACACAAAAAGCCAGAACGACCTCAAGACAAGAGATAGAACAAATCCGCTCAAGAAGAAGAAAACCCTAATAGCCCAAAGTTAAAAGAATCTGAAAGAGAAGAAGGGGAAACAACCCCAAGAGCAGGAGGAAAAAGAGAGAAAAATAGAGATAAAGAAGAATTGAGACAAAATAAAAGCAGTATGAAGACTAGGTTCAACATGTCTTGACAATCCCTAATGGCAAAGAACCAGAATAAGGAAAACTCTCACCCACATGATCAACAAGAGGAAAATAAGCATTTTGGAAAAAATGCAAAAGAGAAAGAAAGAGAAGATTCAATATTCACT
>CAJVPY010004026.1:0-13173 GCA_910591965.1 Dentiscutata erythropus
AAAAGTAAATCATAAGCAAATTTATAGCAATTTTCCAGGCAAATTTGCCTGGAATTGCTTACAGTTTAAGGGATAATAGTACTTTTTATAATGAACGAACTAAAAATTTTTAAAGCTATATTACTTCTGTTATGTCTTTTGATGAAACACATGGTGGAGATTTCGTTGAATATGTAGATACTGAAATAAAAAAAGATCATTGTGTCTGCCATCAACCTGGCACACATTCAAGAATTGCCATTATGGCATTACGGCACGTAGCTGTATTAATTTACCAGATTAATTCTACCGCCAACACTAATCTAATGTGATCAAGTATTTGTATACCAAGACATCAATTTTACATGTTATAATGATGGCGTAATTTGATTGGCTATCTACTTACTGCGGCATAAAAAACATTTTAGATTTTGCAATTTTCTGACCCAGCCGGATATGAAAACCAGTAAATTTTATTTGTGTCGTCTAATCAAAGGTTCATATTTAAATATGTAATATTTACATTTAATAAAATTTTTACTGATT
The DNA here is from genome assembly GCA_910591965.1 of Dentiscutata erythropus. Classification (NCBI taxonomy): domain Eukaryota; kingdom Fungi; phylum Glomeromycota; class Glomeromycetes; order Diversisporales; family Gigasporaceae; genus Dentiscutata; species Dentiscutata erythropus. The sequence continues at coordinate 526 of CAJVPY010004026.1, forward strand.
TAAATGATTGCAAAGTAATTATAAAATATTGGTCATGCAACGATTAATATCATGGAATTTGTTCTGTCAGGGTAAATGGTTGACATGTGCCACGCAACGGCACATTTCAGTCAATTATTTAATCTGACATAACAAATTTTGTGATGAGACAGTCTACCGATACAGCATTCACATGATTTATCTCCCTTATCAGCACAGCAAAAGTTGATTCTACTAAGAAATTGATTAGATCGGATATAGAGAAATGTCGCTGTGTCGATAAATCATGTGGATGCTGTGTCGACAGATCGTCTCTTTTGTGATATTTATTATCGCATGATCCAATATCGATATTTATGATCATGCTTTACAAGTCTTAATTGACTAACTGAGAATTGTTGTGCTTACATAATAACATACAAAAAATAACAAGAAGAAAACCTATGATTATAAGAGTTTGCACGATAACATTTTATTTTTAAATTTGTGATTGATATTACAATTTCGAAGTAACATAAATAATAAAGAACTTAATCACATCTTATTTAAGAATTTTATTGTATACAAATTTTGATAGTAAATAAATATAATAAAATTTAATTTTCAATATTCTATTTTTGTATACAGTATGATATGAAAAATTTTTAAATATATGTATCTATGAGCCTTCTTGATATATAATGTGACTGCATTTTCATTTGCTAAAGGTTTTCCTTAACAGTTAATATTAATTACGTACGTACGTACGTATTAAAAAATGCCTACGTACATGTACCTTCACAACCTATTCCATTTGGACAGCATTTGGAACAGCAAATGGTTCCACAGCATTTCGGTTTATCTGAACTAGAAGGAACACAACAATCATTCCCACAAGTTAAGTTCGAATCGCAACAGCGACCACCTACAAGGCATACTTGTGATGATTTGCATTTAGGATCACAAATTGTAGGCGCTCTTTTGAACAAAGAAGATAGTGAATTATCTTTTCTTTTCAATTTCGATGTTTCAGCGACAGTGATAATCAAAAATGCGAGAATAAAAATCAAAAAGAGCTTTTTCATGATGGTTATTTATGATAATTTTTATGATCCGTACTTTACTTTGATCAAATAGCAGTATTTATAATAAAGAATATGATAGTTTTTATGATCCGTACTTTCCTTTGATCAAGGAGCAGTATTTATAATAAATAATATGAAACATATTTTGGTTAATACGATATCGCTACGTATTACGTATAAATAATATTGATGACCTATCTTGCTATATATGGTGGTGAAATTTTATCTAATTTAAATCTCTACCCGGGTAATTTATTGGCATATAATAAAAATGTCTGCCCGGGTACAGAATTACTATTTAAAATTTCAAAATCTTTAACGATCTTAACTCGTTAAATTCCAATCATGAAATCCCGAGATCGTTAAGGATTTGTTATAGGATTGGTTTAATCAATCCTAAACTCCTGAAATGACACAAATCCTTAACGATCTCGGGATTTTCCATGATTGAATTTTAATCGTCTCATTGAGACGATCATTTAATGGTAAAAGATCATCCAAAATGGACCAATGAATAAAATTATTTATAGTTAAATTTTTAAATAGTAATTCTAATATTCGCGGATATGTTTCTAATTTCCTTGGAAGTGTGTCTAAGGTAAAGTAATTATTGCGCTTTGCAAAAAGATGTGACCTCTGCAGATCACAATGTCATGTGAAAATCGGAGATTCTGTAGATTTTAAGAATTTTACCAATTTCAATTAATAGACAATTTAGAATCTCAGAAATTTTCCTTGTTCATCATCACAAATATCATGGGGTCACATCTTTTTGCAAAGCGCTATAAAATTAAACGATAAAGCTAGTTTGAATTATGTTAATGCACCAGAATAGCCAAAATAGGTTTAGACCTATTTCTGTATTTTTGTGTTTATTGGTCATTTGTATAAAGAGATCATTTGTGTAATACATAGCAATAGGGGGTTTCAGAATTAACTTTTTTTCAAAATAAGTGAGAGTTTAAAAGGTCCTATTTTCTTTTTTAAAATTCCGATCAGAAAATTAAATAGGCATAGCCGGTGATAAAATTTGGCTTTTTTTTGGTAGCTTTTTTTTGGTAAACATTCATCGGTAAACGATTATGTAAATAAGTACATACTTTGAAAAAAATAGAATCTGTAAGTTGCTTATTTTGAAATAAATACGGCACTTATTTTATCTGAAATCGGACGCCGAATCATTAATTCTGAAACCCCCTAATGTCATTTTAAAGTTGAATTATGGTTAATGAAATTTGTCTGACTTAAATAGAAATTCCGATATTTTACAATAGATTTTGTGCACTAGTTTTAATAAGCACATGTTGTCGTATAGTTAAATCAGAGTTTAGCGTTTCTTATTCTGATTGGATGTAGTATTCATGACATAATATTAATACTAACTATAATAATGCAGGTGGCGGGAAAAAGTGTCGATTCTACTTGAATATCAACATTCTGATTGGACGAAATTAATTATCGAAATGTAATTTCTTTCGCGAAAATATCTTGACAACCACCTATCTAAATTCGACAAAAATTTTTTTATTCCGATTCTATATAATTAAAATAAAAAAAAAAAACAATTATTATAAAACGCACCTATGGTGTTTTAGCACCATATATAATTGTTTTAAATAAAATTTAGGGTTAGGGTTCGGGTATTAAGAATTAGTTTTTTTTTATATAATATAATATAGAGTAATATAAGGTCCCGATCTCAGTTTTCGTGAGGTTTTTGGGGTCCTGAACATATTTGCTTAGAGTACCCGATCCTGTTTACTTAGTATGTTTTTGAGAAATAGAGACCTATGGTGTAAAACACCATAGGTGCGTTTTAGTAAAATTCAAAAAAAAAATTATAGGTAGTTGTCGAGATATCTTCTCTCAAAGTTTGAAAAACCTTACCGCAGCTTCTGTTTTGATATTTTTGATATACTCCATATCATTATACTTTTTAATTTTATTTTTAAAAAAATTGTAAATATTTTTCAAAATTCCAGACAAATTTGCCTGGAATATAGCTGAAGGGATAATAACTGATTTAAAATTCCATTGAATATCTGATATTTCTTATTAAAATTATTAAACCTTTTATAATATATCAAATGTCTATCTATTTTCATAATTGTTAAGTATAGAAAGTATAATTGTCAATGATTTAAAATATGTAATTCTGGTCGAAAATTAATTCGAAAATGGTATGATATTCTTTTCCTGCTTTGTTCTTTGTAGTGGCCCTAATTTCTGTCTCTCCAAATGAAAGCGTGTAGACAACTGAGCGATTAAGTCCAAGATGTTTATCGGGCATATTAATTGTAAGCTTTCCAAGTAATTCAACACCAGGTTCATCGCAATATTTTACCTCATACGCACGTGTAACATATATATCCATGCACATATCTACCTGATCCGCATGTGCAACACGAAGAATATCAGAAACTTGTTCATTAATCTCTACTTTCTTTCCACGCTGTATTAAGTTATGAAATTTAAAGATCTTTCCATCAGGAGTTCTTCGGTTCACAGGATCACCAGGTTGCCAATCAGATAAGGATCTAATACCGTAGGTATACCTCAATACACGTGATTTTACTACAGCGAGACCATAAAGTAAAGCTCCCCGGACAATAGCAGTAATAGGCTTATCAGGACTTGAAATAATAGGTACTCTTTTGCCAAATTCTTCCTTGATCCTTTTTCGCAGGTATTTAGATTCACTAAACCCACCTACCAAAAAAATCGCAGTACAATTCTTACATGCATCCAATTGACCACGTATCAAACGAATGATCCTGCCAATTACGGGATCAAACATTCCCTTAACATCTTCAAATTCAATATCAATCACCCATTCTAATTCTTCCAATTGTTTTTCAGTAGTATCATCAACATAATTTTTTAAAACTGGACACAAATTTTCAAGATCCAATTCAAATGTTTTAAAGTCTTTCTGTTCACCAGTAAATGGGAATTTAGCAACTCGACAAAATTCTTGAGCCAGGTATTGTAATAAATCATAATTATTATCTTTAACTGAATTCATAGCAAGTTTACCAACTTTTAGAGTAAGAAAATTGATAAACTCTTTATCGACAAAACTTCCACCACAAAAGTCACCAATTTGTTCGGTTATTTCGCCTAATTTATTACCTGGTAATATTTTTCTTATTGTTATGTCTACGGTATCACCGCCTATGTCTACAATTAGAAAAAAAGCTAAATATATTTGTCAATTTTAGATAGATTATTAATGATATAAAAAATGGTTGTCTATGTTTATACGTATGACTGGTTACTTACTCCCAACTTTAGTCATAGAATATTCATTTAAAGATCTTATACAATAAATCGCAGCAGCTTCAGCTGTAAAAAAAAAAAAAAACCACCAAATATTAATAATTATATTAAATCTAAAAAAAGAAAAAATTAATAGTATTAAAATACATACGTTCATTTACAAACTTTAGATTGGGGGATGTGATCGATGTGATTAACCCAGCATTATACAGTTATAAGCACACTGCTTCATTATGCCCTTTTTCTCTTCAGAGAACTCCACAGGAACAGTAAGAATAATCAAAACATGTTTATAGAACTCAACTTGAGGCCAACGAGCATCAAATGTCGATTTAACCAGCTATACGAGAAGTTCATCAAAATGATTATACTGTATTTAGCACGATTATCACAGTACTATTTATTTTAATTATAAAGAATAAATAAGCACATAAAATTATTTATTCAAAAATCATTATGTTAAGCTTTCATTTTTAATCATGATAATATATATATATATATACCCAATTTACAAAGATAATCAGCGATTGCTTTCTTATAATCTAATCTTTCTGGCAAAATAGGCTTTCGATCTTCCGGCACGTCCATCAAATGCAATTTAAATAATTCAACAGGTCTTGAATTATTTTTCCTTCGACGATTATATCGTTGAGCCAACGCAGGAAAACCTCATGACATAACATTTTGAAAATTATCATCATACTGTAAAATGGTGTTAGTTCTTAGTGGACCTGTTTGCTCAGGCCAACTTTCATTCACTATAATTTTAGGATTTACTACATGAGTGTATGCAAAACGCTATCAAAGAGAAGTTACATTATATGAACAATAAAACATTATATAGAATAGTAAAAAAAAATTTTATTTTATGTATTATATAGAACTTTTTTTGAAGTTCTTACCGAATATTTTGTACCAAAATCTAAATAAAGTTAGAGAGGTCATTATTTATTATTGTTTCAGATAAATCTAAGATTATTTGGAACAAACCTATCGCGCACACTACACGAATGCCTTTTGGGGAAGACATATTTTTGACTTACGAGATAGTCAGAAGACGCGTACAATGTGTGTACGTGTATTACGATAATAGACTTTAATTAGACATTTTACAAAGAGTATAAATTTTTGGCACACCTAAGATGTTTGTAATTTAATTATTATTATTATTTTTACTTATATTTCAGCAGTTACAATAATCCGTGCATTACAGTATACATGGAATAATAAAGTTCTTCCGTAGATTTTAGAGAATTAAATAGGAATATTCAGATGCTTTAAAAAACTGATCTAATCAGAATATAATGTATTAATATATTTTATTGACTTTATTCATAAAATTGCAAAGTTTGGCATAATATCGTACAGGTAGTATGAAATTAGCTCTTGAGAATACGAAACTGTGAGACATGGTGCTGGTGCTCATATACGAGAAAATTGTACTGTGAAACCATAACAAGATATTTTAACTCCTACCAGAAAATAAGAATCTGATTCCTTTAAACTTCAGAATGTACAATTTGATTAGAACTCGACATACTTTAATATTGTAAATGAAACTAAAATTAACGGTAATAAGGGGTTTCAGAATTAAAAAAAAATAGTGTATTTCAGAAATAAATAAGAGTGTGTCAAAATTTTGAAATTGGAAAATGAAATGGGAGTGTTTAGAGACTCCCATTTGACGAAATAAGTAAAAATTTTTTTATTATGCAGATCAACAAACTATTTAATAACAAAATACAGAGTAATAATAAAGCTTTTCGCCAAATTATTTTTTATAACCTTCGCTCAAATTATTTTTTATAACTTTCGCTCAAATTATTTTTTATAACCTTCGCTCAAATTACTTATTGAACCTTCGCTCAAATTACTTGCTGAACCTTACTTAAAGTATTTTTTTTTTATATAACTTACTAAACCTTCGCTCAAATTATTTACTAAACTTTCGCTCAAATCATTTATTGAATTTTCGCTCAAATTATTTATTAAACCTTTGCTCAAATTATTTTTTTATACCCTTCGCTCAAATTATTTATTGAACCTTTGCTCAAATTTCTTACTGATCCTTAACTCAAATTACTTACTGATCCTTCACTTAAGATATTTTTTTTTATATAGCATACTAAACCTTCGCTCAAATTATTTATTGAATTTTACTCAAATTTTTTACTCAAATTACTTATGAACCTTCATTTAAGGTATTTTTTATATAACTTACTAAACCTTCGCTCAAATTATTTTTTTTATATAACTTTCTAAACCTTCGCTCAAATTATTTTTTTATATTATTTAACTTTTGCTTAAATTATTTTTTATATAACTTATTAAACTTTCGCTTAAATTTTTTTTATATAGCTTACTTGAAAAAATCGTTAAATTTAATTGTTCTTTCACGTATAGTAAGATACCGATCCAGTTCTATGGCTTGTATTAATTCGAATAATTTGTCAATTTTTTTATCCAGAACTTTAGTAATAGCCTTATACATGCTAGTTGAGTATTCGTTTATAAGTGTCTTTGTCGATGTGAAATTTTAGGCATGTTAGGCATAAAACGGTATTAGAAGCAGTATCGAATAATAAGGAAGATCATATAAATAAGTGTATTCGAATTTTAATTAAAAAATAAATAGGATTTGTACTTCACTTATTTCAAAATAAATATGACATCTTATTTTATCAAAATAAGTTTTACGAAGTTTAATTCTGAAACCCCTTAATGTATCTTATTGATTAATTCGGTGATGGCCATTCTCTACAACTATTTTTTTGTACATAAAAACCGGGACATGACGATATGTTCATTGAAATGTACTGTACGAAGTAAACAGAAATCTGATATATGAATTGCACTTGGATTTGATTGATAGCCACGCAAATAACCTGATACATATTCAAGAATACCACATGAAGTACAATTGGTTTCTAGTCGTTTTCAGGAACAAACACATGTACCATACATAAAGTTGACAAAAAATAAACTTTTCTGTGTTGCACTATTTATTTATGAGTGTTGACATTAAGAGCAGCATTTAAAAATTAGCGCTATAAAACCCAAGTTCGCTCTATTATTTCTTGTAATAATTACGCCAATAAACCAATTGAAGAAATATTTTAGTATGGTAGTACAAATTAGAAATATACAGTATAGTATTTGTACATTTGAATAATTACATTATAATAAAGGTATTTTACCGTACATTAATCTTTAATGGTTTTTGATCAAAAAAGGTACCAAAAATGTCACATGCTAAACAAATGATTAGAATCAGTGTTTAAAATTCAATTTCAAAAAAACGCGTAACATGCAGATTCCAAGAAAATTGTGCTTTTTCAATTTGTGCACCACAGATTCCGCAGTGCTGGTCGCGTATTTTATTCAATTATGATAGTGAAAACTTGGCAACACCAAAATGACCTTATAGAATTTTATAAAGGAAAGGATCCGTATGCATTATATAATTATTTAATTAAGGATCAATATTAATGACATCTATATGCTCTATTTTCTTATTAAATGTTTATTTCAATATTTTATAGAGGTCGATCTAAGTAGCTTTTTCCTTGTTTCGTAATTTTAAATACTAGAGTATAATTCTTATTTAATTGTAAACCGTTTATAGGAAATTAATTCTGGTTTTTAATAAAAATTAAAGTGACTAAAATAAGAAAATATACAAGAATGAAATAATAAAGTCACGAAGTGTATGGTCTACAACGTGTTAAAGGCGTAAATATTTCTTATCAGTTATAGAAACTATATAATTCGTTGCAATAGATCGTAAGGTAGCGAGCTCGGATCTGACTTGGTGACAGAAAATTCTGCCTGAGCAACGAATGGATACGATTATTGATGCAGGTGAATCATTTCAATAAATTATAATGGCATTCGGCAAGTTACGGTTACGGCTACAGCAAAGTCAATGATCCTGCCAGTGTTTAAAATTAGCTTGCACAAAGCGCACATGTGCAAAAGCTTTTTTTAAATTTGCTAGTATATATTTTGTAAAAAATTTATGCAAAGGTGCAAATAGTTTTTTAAAAAAAGTTGCACAAATTTATATGACATATATATATTGCAAAAATTTTATTTGCACAAGTAAAGAATTGATTTTACTTGCAATTGTGCAAGTCATTTTAGTTTTGAATGTAATACATTTGATCCCGCTGTAAATATAACTATAATTAAGACTATTTTAAAAACGAAAGAAAATTTATTGAAATTTCCCTGAAATGAATTCGCTCAAAAATATTAGCATCCTCCCTGATTCAATTAAATTCTTTTACATTTACTATCTATTGACAATAGCTAAGACAATCTATAGTTACTTTTACATATATTTTAATATATAGATTTGATTAAAGATCAAATGTGCTCATCCGTCTAAAATCGATACAAGGTACTCTGACACAAAGTACGTTAGTTGAAAATTATTAATCAAAACTTGTAATTATATTTTTTCGCTAATGTAGGATCTTTCAACTGTTAATATGAAATGTTTGATGCAAACATTCAACTAAAAATATGGCCTTAATCGTTTAAATTCAACACCAAATAAAATTTATTATAAGTATAAATCAAGTTTTCTAGCTTTAATTTATAAATACAAATAATTTCAATAGCTTAAATAAATATTAAATTTGAATAAATATACTTATTCATGAAATTTTATCGTTAGCTATAGAAATCATAATATTTACAGATTAATAAACGTTTTTATATGTTAATAAATTAAAAATATTAAATACACACATTAAATATCGTTATCACATTCATCAGAAATTGAAAAATCAAGTGTAGTAGAATCTAAAAGATTAAATTGTAAAAATTTTATCGATTAAAATTGAAACATATTATAATAAGTGAATTATTTACCACAATTCTTTAACACTTCTAAAGGTGGAATAAATGATGAATTAATTGGCTCAGAAAGGTTTCTAAAGTTGAGCAGTTTACTTGTAAATTTATCCTCAGAACAAATTGGTAATTGCGTTGATAATGTTGGAATCATTGCATCTGCTGATCGAAATGCTTTAAATATTGTCGATTCACTTTTACTGTCTACAATATTATACCACCTTAGTAATTTCTTATAGATATAAAATACAGTTGGTCTATTAGATGGATTAGCATCCATACATTGATTGGCCAATTGAATATAGCATTCAGGTGTGCCTTTAGCAAATTCTGGACGTAATCCGTTACATATTTGAATAGCCAACGCTACATCATATTCAATATCATAATGAGGTGGTCTTCCTGTAGATATTTCAGTCATAATGATACCAAAACCATAGGTGTCCGCTGCAATTGTATATGGTCGTTTATTTAACACTTCAGGGCAACATAAGGTAAAACGCCATAAATACCATCTTCAGAACATGAATCATCATTCTTTCTAGATAATCCTAGGTCTGCAATGTAAGATATTAAATCGCCATTGAGATATTGATGTTGCAATATATTACCACTATGAAAATCTCCATGAATGTATTTTGCCTCATGTACTTTTATTAAATTTTCTGATATATCAATAAGTTGCTTCAATTTACATTTCCAATTAAGTTCTCTAAAATTTGATGATAAGAACTTACGAAGGCTTCCTTTATTTGCATATTGAAATACTATCATGTATTCATTAGTAGTTGTGTTTTGAGTTATCCCATAAACCTCAAGATTGATACCCGCTAATCTACATTCCGTATAACTTTTAAACTTGTTAAATAAATAAATTTATGATATTAATATTTATCTATTTAAGTCATAAATAAATCATTTTAACTTACTTCTCTTAAAAAATTCTTTTGTGAACCAGGTAATGTCTTAAGTGCAACTATACATAATGGTGTACGTGATTGTGAGTAGTTCCCCTCTTCGCCTGCAACTACTCTTTTGCCATCTATCCACATTGCTGAAAACGCTGAGCCAAATCCTCCTTCACCAATCTTTTGAACGTTATATAACCTATTAAAAGGAATCCATTCGATTACATCTTCATATTTTATAGTTTTAAGTTGAAATTCTTTAATACAGTCATCAACATTCTTATTTACGCTTATCCACCCTTGTGTTGTTTTCTGAGGGTCACATGTTTGACACCAAGCTGGCGAGGTGTTATGTCGGTTGCAATTTGCACATTTTCCATTCCAACCATTTCTTTTAAAATAAAATTCATCGAATACCAACATATATTCATTTGTAGTTATGTTCCGTGTTAGCCCATATACTTTAAGATTCTCTGACTGTAAATAATCTATAAACTTATTAAATATTTATAAATATTTAAATATGAATTAAAATAAAGTTATATATACAATAGTGCAGTACAATAATGATTTAAATAATTTATCTTACTTCTTTTGACATTTCTAATAAGTTTTGTGATCTAGTTAATGTTTTAATATCCACTTTATATGTTGATATACGTGACTTTGTATATTTATATTGATATCCATCTATGTATCGTATTCCATCTAACCAGGTTGCTAAAAATCTATCACCAAAATTCCGAATATTATCTAATTTATTAAAAGGAATCCATTCGATTACATTCTCATATTCAGTAGCTTTAAGTTGAAATTCTTTAATACAATTATCGATTTCCTTATTTCCACTTGTCCATTTTTGCCATTCTTGTGTAATTTCATAAATGTCACATGTCTGACACCAAGCTGGCGATGTGTTATATCGGTTACAATTTGCACATTTTCCTTTCCAATCCTTTCTTTCAGAACTAAATTCATCAAATACCAACGTGTATTCATTTGTTACGTTGTTTTGAGTTATTCCATATACTTTAAGATTCTTTGACTGCACATAGCCTGTAAACTTATTAAATATTTATAAATATATAAATAAGAATTAAGATAAAGAAACATACAGTAGTACACTATGATAATAATTTAAACATTTATCTTACTTCTTTTAACATTTCTAATAAGTTTTGTGGTCTAGTTAATGTTTTAAGTTCCACTTTATATGTTGATATACGTGATTGTGTATAATTATATTTATGTCCATCTACGCATCGTATTCCATCTAACCAGGTTGCTAAAAATTTGTCGCCAAGATTTTGAATATTATCTATTTTATTAAAAGGAATCCATTCTATTACATCCTCATATTCAGTAGTTTTAAGTTGAAATTCTTTAATACAATTATCGATTTCCTTATTTCCACTTGTCCATTCTTGCCATTCTTGTGTGATTTTATAAATGTCACATGTCTGACACCAAGCTAGAGATGTGTTATATCGGTTGCAATTTGCACATTTTCCTTTCCAATCCTTTCTTTCAGAACTAAATTCATCAAATACCAACGTGTATTCATTTGTTACGTTGTTTTGAGTTATTCCATATACTTTAAGATTCTTTGACTGCACATAGCCTGTAAACTTATTAAATATTTATAAATATATAAATAAGAATTAAGATAAAGAAACATACAGTAGTACACTATGATAATAATTTAAACATTTATCTTACTTCTTTTAACATTTCTAATAAGTTTTGTGATTTAGTTAATGTTTTAAGTTCCACTATACATGTTGATATACGTGACTGTATATATCTACATCCATCATCATCTTTGCTATTATACTTTGCATGACGTATTCCATCTAACCAGGTTGCTAAAAATTTGTCACCAATATTTTGAATATTATCTAATTTATTAAAAGGAATCCATTCGATTACATTCTCATATTCAGTAGCTTTAAGTTGGAATTCTTTAATACAATTATCGATTTCCTTATTCCCACTTGTCCATTTTTGCCATTCTTGTGTAGTTTTATAAATGTCGCATGTCTGACACCAAGCTGGCGATGTGTTATATCGCTCGCAATTTGTACAATTACCATACATCTTCATTCTTTTAGGACCAAATTCATCAAATACCAACATATATTCATTTGTGGTTATGTTCTGTGTTAGTCCATATACTTTAAGATTCTTTGAGTGTACATAATCTGTAAACTTATTAAATATTTATATAAATATATAAATATCAATATGAATTAAGATAAAGCAACATACAGTAGTACATTACAATAATAATTTAAATATTTATCTTACTTCTTTTAACATTTCTACTAAGTTTTGTGATCTAGTTAATGTTTTAAGCTCCACTTCACATGTTATACGTGACTGTGTATGATATCGTCTTCCATCTAACCAGGTTGCTAAAAATTTGGCACCAATATTTTGAATATCATCTAATTTATTAAAAGGAATCCATTCGATTACATTCTCATATTCAGTAGTTTTAAGTTGAAATTCTTTAATACAATTATCGATTTCCTTATTTCCACTTGTCCATTCTTGCC
>CAJVPY010004027.1:0-13173 GCA_910591965.1 Dentiscutata erythropus
TGAACCGTCCTGCTTATAAAATAATTAGTGACACCAACTGCCAAATAGTAGAGTGTCAACAACGTTGAAACGTTGATGATTTGTGTAAACCTGTAAAAGGATTTTTTATTTATTTTTCAAAAAGATGATTTTTTAAATAAAGAGAAAATTTTAAATAAAGAGAAACTTCTTAAATAAAGAGAATAAAAGAAATTTTTTAAACGAGAATTTTTAAATAAATAGGATTTTTTTAAAACTGCAACTAAAATTCAGGCATATCAATTCATTTGAACAATAAGTTTTTATTCGTAATCTTAATCTCTTAATCACTATTGCCATCGCCGTCTTCATCACTATCTCCATCGCCATCTTTATTACCATCTTCGTCACTAACTTCATCACCATTTTCGTTCATCAGTTGAATCCATTAATCTCAGCAATCGCTTCCCCTTCATCAAACATTAGATTAGGTACAAAATCTTTTTGTTTACCCAAAAAAACTGCTTCTGCAGCATTTTTGTATTCTTTAAGATAATGATGAAACTTATTATATTTATATATAGCATCTCTTAAATCCTTCTCTCTTTTTTTCAGGTTTTCTTCATCTGGGAGCCAATTAAATCGATCATTGGCAAGAAATTCGATAATATATGCATCCAATTCGTCAGATTCTGCCATATAGAGCCGCTTAATATGATATGACACAGACATGAAATTACTACCGTTAGTGAGATTTTTCAATGAATAGTCGGGTGATTTACTCAAACTAATAACGCGTTTGACAAGGGGAGATTCCAATATCCGAGGATCAAGCAAAAGTTTCCATTTGTATTCGTTTGATTCTGACATGTTTTCAAAGACTGATTCATTGGCAAGAAGAAATCGTATAACTACTTCCGGTGAGAGGTACCATTTAGATGAAGGGCGATAATCAGGGTGATAAGGATATTTATAACCAAGTAATAAAGATGCAACACGACCAAGTAGTTCACGTTTTAGAGTTTCAGCAGTTTGTTGATGACTAAACTCGTATTGTATTTTTGCAAGTTGCTGGATAACATCAGTGATACTGCTTGAAATTCCCATAGTCAGACGGCGCCTATAGACATAATCGACAGAATTTTCTTCCTTTTCAGAAAAGCTAGTCTTGCTTTCCGGCTCATCAAAGGAGTCCGGATTTTTGCCCATATCTGTAAGTTCTTTGAATAGTGTTACCATGTCTTCCCGATCTGGAGGTTTTCCTCGTAACGAAAATCTGACTCTGTCAATCATTGTTTCTGAAAGGGTTGAAAAAATCAAGGGCTTTTTTCGTGTTTCACCTTCCGAATTTGTCTGTGATTCCTTGTCTTTTTTTCCTCTCTGGAACATTTTAAGGTTTTCAATCATTAAATTAAGATAAAGCCTGTTCTTTGGAGAATCTACAATTGGCTGCGACTTATTTGACTTATTTTCTTCGACCAACCAAAAATGCTCTTGAATAAGCAGAATTCGGATTATCAGCTGCCCATTTCATCAGGTAATCTTCGTCTCTATGCACGCAGATGCCACCCAACTGATAACAATGAACAAGTGACGTAGCATGTGTCATTACTAATAGGTCAGTACGTACATCTAATGTCTTCTTTAAATGGAGATATGGGTTCTCAAAGAACATAGCGTAGATTGCCCATGATATATCTTCAATGGGTGATACAGTAGCTAAATTAGGTGTTTCAGATGTTTCAGAGTTCAATTTTTGCATTGAATCCATAATATTTGCAATTTGTCTCTCCGTACTTTGCTGTTCTGCCGAACTTTCCTCTTCAGCGCTAAGTTCCCAATATCGCTTAAATCTGGAAATCAGAATACCTTGCATCGGATCATCGCTTTGAGATTGTAACAGAAGAGAAAAATCAGTGTCGCGCATGATATGAATAGTATATTCTGCATGTAATAATAAACACATAGCACCGAAAACAGACACCCATTGATTACCTCCGCGCATTTTGATAGAATTTCCTGAAACTTTGTTAATGTTCTTTTTTTCATGCTTTTCGTATATACAAAAAATTTTGCCATAATCTTCGCTAATTTTTTGATCAACTGCAGGACCAAAACTTAATTGAGTTGCTGTTGATGCTTGCACTTGGCGTGAAACGAATTTATCAACATCAAGTTTTTGTAGACTAATAAGAGATGACCGCAATGTATATTCTTGTGATAACCTCTGTATTAACATCTGCGCTGTATTAAAATGAATGTCAGCAGGATTGATGTAATTCTCAATGTTGTCCATATAGTATTGAAAATCCGAGTCGCAAAATTCTTGAGGAGGAAATTCTGCAAATCCGTTAGTGCCCTTTAGAGTTTCAAAAATCGTCCACATATCCTTTAAAGACCATCCATATTCTACACTAGATTCTCGTGCCATTTTGATCGAATCTCCAAATTTTTTCAACCAAGGATCAGAATGAATAGTTGGGGTATATAATGGTGAAGCAAAAAGTGTTTGAAAAACAACTATAAATTGTTTACAGAACGAAGTTATCAATTTTGATCGATCTTTAGTAGACTTAATATCTTTTAGCAAACTATTCAGTTCTGTTATTTTGTTAGATTTCCATTCAGATGTATAATTCATGAGATCTTCTGCAGCTTTTAAAATATGAACATGTAATGCCTGGAGTAATTTTTCCTGTAATTTCATCATTCCAACCGAATTCTCGAATTCCATTTTTTCTCTATCATTCATTGGAATTAGTTCAATGCCATACTTATTCCATTCATCTTTATCACAAAGAATTTCAATCATATCTTTATTATTTTTACGTTCTGATTCCTCAAATTTTTTCCATCCGTGTTCCAACAATGTTTCCCAATTTTCACTACTGGAAGCCGTGTAATGAAACTGCACACCATTTGAGAAGTTACGCTCAGCTAGTTGCTCAATTTTTGAGCGAATGAATTCGAGGATATTCCAAGAGCTACAACGAATAGGTTCACTATTTGTTAAATTATTGTTGGATTTTTTTCCTTTAGATTTGTTACTATTATTGTCAATTTTCCCTGGCCTAACAAAATCACCACCAGTTAATATTCTATCTCTTATTTCTTGAGCAATCCCACTAACATTTATTTGATCCATTCTTGTAACAAGGATGATTAGATTTTCACCATTAATTTTTTCAATTAATTCAATGTGTCGAGTCCAAGATAGATTTTCTATAAACTTTGCTGAGATACATAACAGTACTATACTGTCATTTTGTGATTTCTGACGTTCTAACACTTTTTCCAACGTATGACGTGTAATATTATCAGTGATCTTTTGGGTTTCAATATTTTTTGGTGTCAATCCCGGATTATCACAGCAATCTATTGCAAAAGATGGAACGTTAGAGCGAATAATAATTCGAGCCTCCTTTTTATCATCCAAACTACTGTTATTAAGTCTCGTGAATTCACTGGTTAAATCTTGTAAATTACCATTACGAAAGAGCACTTCGTTATTTTCTGGCGCATCGTACTCTAACAGCAAGTCATATTCTGCATCTTCCAAATCAGGGTCGTACCTATGCTCAATCCAAGTTCTTATTTTAGTGACAGTATTACCGCCCATTTGAAGAGCGACTTGTTTTATAATACTATTTACAGTGGTAGATTTCGAAGCACTTTGATCACCGATCAGAAATATACCACGTGTGGTACCATCTGCGTCTCTAGAATTTGGATCCTCCCTTAATAGTAATTGACCAAGACTGAAGGCATGACGAATGGGGTCACCATCATCACGACTCCATTGTTTCATGCGTTCGCAGAATTCGTCCATAGAATCGTTTAAGGTGTTTTCATTTACAGTCATGATTTGAATTTATTTTAAGTGTAATTTTTTTCTGTTCATAAATATTCTATTCTTTTTTATATTAAGATACAATAAATCGTACTTAAAGAGTCGATCCTATTATTATAGCTATCATTTTCGGCATAAATGGACAAAATGATTAAATAGATCTATACCAATTTTAGCATCAAGTAAAGTTCACATTGTGCTAAATGTGGTATACTAAATTACCGAAGACCTATATTAGGATTGTAACGGAGATCCTCCAGAATTACGCCGCTTCAGATTATATTTCAAACACTAGTGTGCGATACGTACAAGTAAAATTTATTAAGATAATCGATATTACAAATAAGTTGTTTGCAGATAAATTTGCCTTGACGTAGATACTAAATCATCTTAACTAATACCATTTCATATTCCAAAATAAAAAAAAATAAATATCAATAAATCGCGAGTTGTAAAAATATGAATATACAATATTTTAAATCAGCTTAGATTTTAATGATATAATGTGTTGTAACGCACATTTTGCAAATCTAAGATATTTTAAAACTACGTACTGTACGTACGTACATACGTACATCATATCAAATATCGAAAAGGCAATTTATAAACCAAATGCAATTAGCTTAGCTCAACTGTATGAAACTCTATTCAATCTACTGTATTCGAAAAAGTAAGTCATGTTATATTAGCCAGACTGTTTGACTTATCTATTCGTGTAACCGAGCTAATAAAAAAATTGTGCATGCAACTTAAAGCTATTATCCGGGTCAGACATTGATCCAGGTCATGACCCGGAGAACTATGGCCAAATTAGCTTTGATAGTAAACAAAGAAAAACGTCGAAAAGAATCACCTTACACGACATTTGTATTTTTGTTTGGATTATGCCGGCAACCGGGATGATTTATTATTGAAGAATAGCAGAATACATGAATAGCAAATGGTGCAGTTGGCCAGAACGGTAATGACCACCCGCGAAAGTAGCAACCGTGATTGCACTGGTGGTCGCCGTGGGAGCAGCCGGTGGTTTCCCGCTCGCCGTAGCGAGCCGGCTGAGCGAAGAGATAATAGAATCACGTGTTCTAAATCTGGGAGTGGGAGGGTGGGTCGCGAGGATTTTGGTTCGAATACTGGTTGTTCATTTTCCCGCCATTCTTCGATTCTTATATTCGATTGACTTTCTTCAACGCCCATTCTTGTTTCTTCTTGGTTTGCACCGGCAAATATGTCATTGACATGTGTTATTCATGTCCGCGTGTGAACTTCCCACGCTGTTTGATTATTTCACATGTGCGGGCATTCTGAGGCTGGAAGTTGAGGCGTTGTGTAGGGTGTCCAGGATTATGCGATGCGAAATTATGCGCATAATTTACTGTTTTTTCGCATCGCATATGCTTCGCATAATTGAGGAAAAAAGGCATAATTGCACGTGGGTGAGATATGATTGGTGGAAGTGGCGTTTAACAGGTGAAAATTCCGAATATTCCCGACGCAGAAAGTCCAAAATATTCCGAATTTTTCGCATAATTGACAAAATCTAAATAAGAAATCGCGTAATTCGCATCCATCGCATAATTTGACCTTGATCGCACGCATAATTTACCCTATCGCATCGCATAATTCTGGACACCCTAGCGTCGTGTGGCTGTTTCTCTTTTCGATCACGTGATCTACGATCACTCCGCATAATTCAACAATAACACGGATGATTTAATGTATACGGGTGTAATGTACGGTTTAAGGGTTTATGATAGGGCAATTCCGGAAGGGTTATTGTTGATGTATCAGGGTGGATACAGGGACTCGAAAAAATTGGCTTCCATAATCACAAGAAATGTTTCGGGTTATGGCAAAAAAGTGTTTTTTATTGCAGTATATAAACTCAATCTCAATTTTAACTAGAATACATTATATTTGGTATCTGTGAAAATTCTAAATTAAGCTTTTGTCTATTTTCTGCAGAAATATTATTATAATTTAAAACCGCTATTGGAAAAATGTCTTTAAGCCAAGAATATAGCCTATCAACATCTCTAATAGAATATCGGCATTTACAAATGCCAATTAAATCTTTAATATTTACCTGCTAGTGCTTGCTAATCCGTTGCAAAAATATAAAAACCTACATCTCAAGACAACCAAATGTGCTTGAAATATTTTGAGATTTACTATCTCTTGTCGATTGTAAAATGATGAGTTTATTTATACTACAATTTAATTGGTTAATTATCACGTGCATCATTGAAAGGGTAAAATATTGTTTTATAATGCGATATCTAATAAAAATTGTGATTAATTGTAATCTAATCTTTTCAAAAAATTTTCGGGTCCCTGGGTGGATGTTAATATTAACAATAACTTAGAGGTCAGATTGGGTTAAGATAGACAATTATCATACATGCGCAATGCGCTTTAAGTGAACGCAAGATAAAAATAATAGTTTATTAAATAACTCCAGGATATATAAAAAAATGGGATATGAAACAGAAACGGAATATAACAAATTGAGAAATAAATATAAAAGAAATAAACATAAGTAAAACAAAGAAAATGACAAAGAAAATAAAAGAAATACTAGACAACTCACTAAATAATCAATAAACCTAAAATACCAATTGAGAAATCGAATCTATCTAATCGAAGTTTGAAGTCTACTCTATGGGCGAATGCGGGGCCTATAAATACATGTTGTTTTATTGTGATTCACATCACAATATACATTTTAATTCCGATAGTGCTTCATTCTAATACTACTCCTCTTATGAAAAGGGGAATATCGCAAAGCTTATCGGAAGACTAAGGGACTACTATAAGAAAAACATGGTTTATCTGGATTGCGTAGAGGTCCGAACCGGATGCAAATTTATCACCCGGGTCACCCGCATAATTTTGAAATCGGGTACCCGGGTGAAACCGGGTTATACGCTATAGTGTGATTTATCGTACTAAAAAATGAAAGAACTTCTCATAAAGAAGCTTACAATCCGATAAATGCACGTAAAAAAGAATTTATCCCATATTTAGAAACAGATAAATACGCGTAAAATGTAGTAAATTGATATTTTATCACTAATAAACCCAAACTCAAATCGATCAAAAAATTCAATATGTGAATAAATTATCAAAACTATATATTTCCCGCATCAGTGGGAATAAGGGATAAACCCTCAGTCATCTGGGCCAAAGGGCCCAGCAAGCCGAAGATCTACTGGGTTATTTTCCGTAGCAGTGAAACAATAAAAAAAATCAAGTTTTTTAGCAATGCATGTTATTTCCCCGGAAGGCGGGAAAATGACAAGCGTTGCAGGGAAAAACAAGCATTGCCAGAACTTGATTTTTTTACTAATTAAAGTAGTGATTATAAGTTGTAAAACCTAGTTATGCGATCATATAGAAATGTAAAATAACAGAATTTATTGGTTAGTATAAAAAAAAGGCATGTTCAAATCTTAACTGATTTGACCCGGGTTATAAATTAGAAACCCGGTTCACCCGCTTTGATCTGGGTCACCCGGGTTTATGTAACCCGGTTCGGACCTCTAGGATTGCGTAACAAGGTTCGTGGCCAGATCATCCAGAAATGCAGATGAACCACATACCAGGCACCGGGATGCAACACGAAGATAATCTAAACTAACACTGGGTTAACAGGTCATAAGGAAAATCATAAAAACTTTAAAGTTAACACTTATATAAGTTGATGTAGCGACTCTTATTTAGAGCTATTACTTATATCAATAGTTATGTAGGTTGTTCTTGAGAGTTTAAAGTAGAATTTATAGAACTTTATAATTTTGTGTTGTGTCTCTTATATTAATGTATAACAAATATTTGAACCGGAACTTTTCAAATTTTGCATCGAAATTTCTAAACCTTGCTTGTAATTTGAGTTCATTCATTTTCTATGTCAGAAGTACTCGATCACTAGATTTTATCTATATTATTCATTAATTTAATCCATGTTATCCATGACTCGTTTAGTCCAGGCTGGGCCAATTTTTGACTCATGAACCCATTAAGAAGCTGACCCATACAATCTGACACAAGTAAGAGCTCTAGATACAATGAATGGCAAAGTAATGATGCAAAAATTCAGTGGCACGTAATTCAGAGAATACCATATTTGCACGTAATAATGCACATGTGTGTTAAAATTGCTTTTTTATCTCAAAATAACGCCAATGTGCATCCAAAATAACATAAATTCATTAATAAAAACAGGCTTTCTCTTGTAATCCAAATTTGTCAAGCTACCGAGCACACGCATTCTGAAATAACACGTAGATGTATGTTATTACGTGCAAATATGATATATATATAAACCTCCAAATCGGGCTTGCACATGGTTTATCCATCATCAGAAAGTTTTTTAAAAATCAATAATCAACTCGTTGTTTAATTAAAAAAATAAACATTGCACCTTTAAGATAAACATTACAGTATATGACTTGGTATTTAACTACTTAGGCCAGACCAATTTGATTCTCTGTTTAACATAACCCCTCCCCCTATTTTTTAAAATTTTGCATGAAAAACACATAATATTAGCAATCAAATTATAGTATTAACTTTTTGCATTTTTACAATTTTTACAGCCAATAGAATTACTGTATTTTTTATATTTGTGTTTTTTTAATACCCTCCCCTACTATTATAAGCTACTTTTATGTTATGTTAAACAGAAAATTAAATTGGAGTGGCCTTAGTTAAATAACAATTTGTACATTGTATATTGATATTTTATACATTACAATGTTTAATGAAGTCACCTTTTTCAATGCTTTTTTAGATTGATTAACCCAGATTAACCATCTAGATTTATTATTTTTTATAACTTCGTGATAATTATATTTCATTGGAAAAGTTTAAAAGTATAACGATAATTGATATTTAATCATAACAATTCCAATCACAAGTCCTCAGTTTGGTCTATAGCACCAGAGCAAAAAAACAAATTTCAAATTATAATTTAGTTATAAATTTATTTAAAATTAACCTCCGGTGAAATTCACCAGCCTAAGAATTTTTAGGGTTAGGGTACAGGTATTAAGAATTATTATTTTTTTTATATAAAATAATGTAAGGTCCCAATTTCAGTTCTCGTGAGGTTTTCAGGGGTTCTGAACATTTTTACTTAAAAGACCCGATCCTGTTTACTTAGTCCGTTTTTGAGATACAGCGAATTTCGCTAGAGGTGACAGTTAGGATTTTCCTTTAGTTATAAAAAAAAAAAATACAGTATTTTGTTATATAATTGAAAAAAATAAGCTTGTCAATTCAAGCAATAACTTTCAATTTGTACAGTGTTGTGATGAATCATTATGCATAACAAATAATAGTTACCTAATATAATTTATTAGTTAATTATTATTTGTCATGCATAATGATTCATTACAACCCTGTGCAAAATGGAAAGTGCCCATTATGTTGGACTTAATACGACCAGGGGATTGTATGTAGACAGTATTATAGACTGTTACAGCAACTCTTAGTATAATGTCCATTATTAACCTTTCAGGATAATCATTGCTTAATATTATTAAACTCTGTTTATCATCATTAGGGATGTTAACTAGTTAAAAACTAACCATATCAGTTACAAACTGGCAGTTAACTACATAAACTAGTTTTAACTAGTTACATGGAACTAGTTATAAAATTTGTATAACCAGTTATTAAAAACTAGTTAAATTTAAATTAAATTAACTAGTTAAATTATTCGTTAAGAATTCTAGAGCTAAAATTAAACTTATATCGATATATATAGCTGTAATTAATATACAGTTTAATTCATTATCGCTATATAAGTTTGCTTAAAAAGAATATTAGTTTTTTTTCATTTAAAAATCGAAGATTTAATTCATAGTACTTAACTTTGTACTATAGACCAATACGGTCAAAAATATTTCTAAGCTAATAAGATATTAAATTGCATTAAAGTTAAACACCAATATAATATTATTATTACAGAAATTATCATTAGGCAGTTATAATTTTTGAAAAATAAAAATACAAATAATAGTATATAAAGCTTATATACCAATTACACAATTTTATTATCTGAGATTTTTTTATCAATTATATAAAATATTTAAAACTATATATTAAAAATTTGATCGATATATTAAGCTTACATACTAATTACATAATATTTTATATAAATTTATTCAAATAATAAATATTCTAATTAATTGCATAAATCTTGCGTAAAACTGTAAAAATGATAAGTATTATGATTTGAAAAATGAAACGATGTTGAGTATCTTATGCTACACATGACATAATAATGATGACAAGTATCTTATGTTACACATAACTATAATAAAGTAGTTCTTAAAAGTAAAATTTGCTTTTGATATCTAACTTCATGTATTATATTATTAACATAAAGCAATTGTAAATAGTAATTTTTTTTTTGCAAGTTTAACTGGATAAATAAAAAAAAATCGAACTAGTTATTATAACCAGTTACTTATATAAAAATGAACTAATTATTATAGTTTATAACGTGTTAACAAACTTGATAAGCTAGCTAGTTAAACTGGTTTTAATTCTGATAATAACCATTTAAGTCCCAAACTAGGTCAATATAGTTAAATCCTAACTACTTAACATTCCTAATCATCATGCAGTGCAATTCATTATGTTGTTTAATAAAACTATTCTCAGCCTTAGTAGCTAATATTCACACATAGTAATACATCTTGATGTTTTTTGAGCTACTTATTAGTTAACTTAGTACAATATAATAAGAAAATGCACTGCACACAAAAATCTTAAACCTTATTTACATAACAATAGCCACAATATTGTTAATTTTATATGTAATTAATATTTCGTATATATGTATATAGCTGTTGTTTAACAGTTAAGGGATGAATACTTATAGGAAGTATAATATAAAAATTATTTTCATACAATAAACTACACTGTAGTTTAATTTTTGTAAAACAAAATTTGTAAATTATGTACATTTGTATTTATATATCTATTTATTGAATACTGTATTGAAAAATAATTAAATCTCAGCATAACTCTTTTTGGCATGGATTTGTTGAACTAGTAAAGTTTTTATTATAACACAGAAATTTAAATAGTATATAAATTAATCTGGCATATTTATTCCAAATAATTTTTACTTTTCCTTATTATTAAACAATAATATTGTCACTGTGCACTATTTTGTTAAAAAAAGTTTACTGTCTCTTTAATATATATATATTGAGTTTGTATCCTGATTATAAAGGTTTTGATTATGCTTATTGGAATTACAAGTTCTTTTTATTCTGACCAAGATGAATGTCTTAAGACTAATTACAAATTTAAAGATGAATACACAGAATTGAAAAAGTGAATCAAAGAGTGTAAAAATAACATGATAATTGAAGAAGATTTAGTAGAAATCTTAAAAATGTGCAAAAATAAATTTACCAAAAATTAAGTGATCAAAATTAGTAAGTTAAAAGAATTAAAGGAATACAAGTAATTCTCATATATAACCTTTTAAATATTATGAATTGTAAAGATATAAAATTTATTGATTCTTTATAGAAAAAGCTTTCTTTTTTTATTATTGGCTGTGGATAATAAATTGAAGGAAATGAAGAATCAATAAAAAACTGGAAAAATAAGTAAAGATTTTATAAACTTATATAATAAGTGGCAGGATAATAATAAATACAAAATAATAATTATAGCAGACTTTCACTATAAAATCAAAAGATGAGCTTAATAAAAGTTAAAGACATTGCAATTACTGAGGCTATTGAAATTTTTACTATTTTTTTTTAATTCGGCAGTCTTGCCAATACTGTTTATTAGTATACTAAGGTATTTTGGTTACAAATATTACATGTACAATTACAACTCTCTAATATATTACAAGTATTAGCTCACCTGGTTACTATATGCAATTTGCTATATGAGATTTTACCTCTTTAATAACCGTCCTGCAACTAGACTAGTTACTAAATCACCAAATGGTTTTCAAATCTATTTTTATCATATATATCCCATTTATATACTACTGTACAACATTCACTAACCAATATCTATCCCTCATCACTTATCATATTACTCCTAATTCAGTACTTATATTACTTTCAAATTGGTGTCTTTCAAGTAGGTGCTCTTCATGCTTCCAGTTTGGTGTCTTTCAAGGAGTTACTTTAAAGACCTAGCTATATCTCAAACAGTTACCTGTTGCCAAACTAGGATGTTATATTATGTCAATTCAGATATTTGTATTGTACATCACCAAATTAGGCTACCAATCCTTTTATAGTACTCCCTATTGGTATGGTGTTACAGACCCACCTTCTGCCATATTTCATTATAGACTTTAATATAGGTTGTGTGATACATTACTCACTAGCCATCTTTATTTTTGTATCACCAAATCACTTGATTCTATACTTTTCGGGGTTAATTTAGCTAGTTTTTCTTGTTTCTTTGGGTGTTCTATATTTAGTAAAGCCATCCTCATACCACAGATCTTTATTATGTTTACTGCTTTTCTCACTACTACTAGTATATACTTCTTGGATTTACTATCAGTCTTTACTTGCCTGGCTAATTTGTTTGAAGACTATGTTTAGTATAGGTTCTTCCACTGATTATGTATTCACACAGATAACACAGTTTATTTACTAAGATTATATTTTACTAAGCAAACTCAATTCACACTAAGCTATCAAAGCTTTTCAAGTTAGATACTTTCCTTTTCAGAATCAATATCTTATATTAATTACTAATTGCTATTTTGGTTACAGATTATTACTATTGCTTATACAATTGCTATTATTACTAATCACTAATGATTACCACATTGATTATACAATCACTATTTTAACTTTTAATTAGGGATGGTAAAAAAATAGGTTAAACAGTTTTTTATATATTTTTTATTGGTTTAAAATATAGTTTAAAACATTGATGGCTAATTTGAAATTTGGCTAAAATTAAATTCAGTTTCAGTAAAAGATTTATCTTTTTATAATTGAATTATTCATTGCTTGTAAAAAAATTATAAAAGAGTCATGAATTTTAACTAATTTAATTTATTTTATATTTTTTTATCAAATAAATATACTATTTTATAATTAGAATTATGAAAAGAAATTATAAAGAGTTATAAAAATGCATTTTGACAAACTTAATTTTTTTATCAATATGCATTCTGCATTCAATATGCACATACTATATTTATTGATATTGAAAGTCAAGACCTACAATATGTATTGCAAATATTACTTGATGACATTGTAGAACCAAAATTTTTTTTTTTCCTTGATAACCTCGCACTAATTTATTAGAGTTTTTGTAATTTACAAAATTAACTATCTAATTTACATATTAGGCAACTA
>CAJVPY010004028.1:0-13173 GCA_910591965.1 Dentiscutata erythropus
ATGTGAAATCGCATATTTTATGTGCTATAAGGTGAATTATGCGGATATTATGCCGGATCATAATCCTGGACACTCTACCAGGTACGTACTGGATATGTATTTAGTTTGCTGCTTCGATGATTTAAGTCGTATTTGTACTGTTATATGCGTGATATATAATTTTAGTACAAGGGTGCGCGTTAATTCGGGACGCCCATGGGCGTTAATTTGAAACCATATATGCTATTTTTGGGGGACCCGATTTTCAAAATAACGCCCGTGAGCGTTATTTCGCGGCTATAAGGTAACTATAAATTATTCGTCATGTGAAACTTTAGTCATTGGTTGGTTCACACATAGTAGTAACTATATATTATTGGCTGCTATATCTAGTTACTATATGTTATTCGAATAAAATAGTACTTGTTCAAATAATACTAGTCATTCGGAGAATATTCGGATAGATATTTACTGATCCAAATCAAAGTTGGGCAACGGACAATTGGACATTCGGAAATCTGTCCAGTGTCCGAACTGTTCAGTAAAAAGCAATGGATTAAGAAAAATAAATTATAACTCTATGTAATATCGGGTAAGAGCGACAACGTTCAAATCACTGTAACTTAAAAAAATAAAATAAGTTAGGGTTGGCATTTGATTAGCTGTAGCTATACATTTTAGCAGATCGGCACCCTGTGTGATGTCGGGTAGGTGGCCTATTTGGAATTAACTTTCGAGAAATCGTACCATAACTTAATTTGAAAGCATATAAATAAATAACTATTTAACCTAATTTAAGCAAATTTGGGAATACAGTAGTTAGGGTTATAGTTTATATTAAGTTAGCTTAGGGTTAGGGTTAGAGTTTTTTTATATTACGTATAATCTTATAATATTTCTATATTGCTCAGCTATACTAAAGAAGTCCATATAAAAAAATGATTTTACAATACCAGATCATTCCGCTAGTACATGTTATGATTATAATCCCACACCATTTTTATTATAATAAAATGGTGTGGGATTATAATCATAACCATAACATATACTAGCGGAATGGTCTGGTATTGTAAAATCATTTTTTTTATATGTTGCACACCAGGTGAAGGATCTTTCTTGAAATGTTTAACCCATATAAATTTAATAGATCAGACTAAAATTTATTAAGAAAGTAATTAAACCTATTACTCGAAGCATTTTCTAAATGTCTTTTTTAAATACACAGTATAACCGCGAAATAACGCACAAGGGTGTTATTTTGAAATTAAGCTTAATTTAGGCCGAAAACTGAAATTAAACCCCTGCGCGTTATTTCACGGTTATACGTACGGTACATGACAACATAATCTCAGAACATTCAAGTGCTTTATTAAAAAGTCTAAATTTGTAAGAAGTACATTGGTAATTAAAATTGATTGGTCGTGTAACATCGACGGTTCATTGATCAAACCCAGATCTTCCATACCACTTCATAACAATTGTAAAGAAGTGTGACAATTATAGAGTCAACTTATTATATTTAATAATAGTTGTTTTTAAAGAAATGTGCTTATAAAGAAAATGTGCTTATATAGGAGGTGACTATAGAGAGATCTGACTGTATTAAAAACTAAACAATTACACAAATTATTCCAAAAATATCCTGATTGTCCACTTGTGAAAATAATATATAATTATCGGCAAATTAAGCGGACACCTAATCCGCTGTGAAAACACATTAACTCATAATACTGCATTTTACGCAAATTTTAATCACATCATGTCGAGTAAAGAAAACCTATCAAGCATTTATAATAATCAATTGTTAAATGCATCACAGGATTATCTAAATAAAGGAGTTATGAAAGGAAACTTTACATTTTCAATTCTTCACTCAACAGATCAGTATTTTGTAAACAAGCAGCAAAAGCCAGAAATAGTCAATTTATGTTTAAATCAAGAAAAGCTGATTATTAAAACCGCTCCTATAACTCAAAATCTTGCATATTGTTATAATAATGGAAAATGGATTAAAAGAATGAAAGACAAGCATTTCTTCGTCACGAAAAATCTGCTGAGATGGGAAATTCCATTGGAATTACTAGGCTCGGCGACTGTTTTCTTGACGGAATACGAGTTGAAAAAAGCAATACTAAGGCATTTATTCATTATCAAAAATATGCGGAAATGAATGTATCGTTTGGGAAGTGGTCTTAGTTTTTATCGAAATGGATTAGGAGTTGAACAAGATAAACATAAGGCATTCGAAAATTACCAGAAATATACTAATATGGAGAATGCTAGTGGAATACATAGTATTGGTCAAAATGGAATACGTGTTGGAAAAGATGAAAATAAAACATCAATAAAGAATGGAAGATGAAAAAGAGGAACAAAAAGCATCTGTTCATTATCAAAAATCTGCTGATATAGGATATACATTTGCAATAGATAGCCTTGGGTATAGTTATTTTAATATAATAGGTGTTGAAAGGGATGAACATAAGGCATTTGTTTATTATCAAAAATCTGTTGATATGGGAAATGCTGGTGGAATATATAATGAAAAAGATAAAACATTGGCTCATTTACAAAGATCTACTGATATGGGAAATGCAGTTCCGATATATAATCTTGAATATCGTCATAAAGATGGAATAAGAGTCGAAGAAGACGAACATAAGGCTTTTGTTCATTATCAAAAATTTGCGGAGATGGGTAATACTGTTGCAATGAATCATATTGATGATTGCTATCTCTATGGAAGAGGCGTTGAAGAAGATGAACATAAGGCATTCAAATATTGCCAGAAATCAGCTGAAATGGGAAATGCTAGTGGAATATATAATATTGGTTAGGCGAGACCAATTTAATTCAGTGGTTTACGTTACATCCTACTCACAAAAAAAGAGGGGGAGGGGCCGGAGGGAGTTTATTATAAAAATTTTCTCCGAAATTCTCCGTGATATTATAAAAATTTTACGAAAATTTCCGCGTATATAGTGAGGGGGGAAGGCGGGAGGGGGGGGGGTAACGTAAACCACTGAATCAAATTGGTCTCGCCTTATTGCGAAAATGGAATAGGTGTTAAAAAGATGAACGTAGAGCATTCGAATATTACCAGAAATCTGCTGACATGGGAATGTTGCTGCAATGTATGGCCTTGGAAATTGTTATCAAAATGGAATAGGAATTAATAAAGATGAACATAGAGCATTCAAATATTACCAGAAATCTGCAGAGATGGGAAATTCTGATTCTATGAATGAAGTTGGCTATTGTTATCAAGAAGGAATAGGAGTTGAAAAAGATGAACACAAGGCATTCGAATATTACCAGAAATCTGCTGTTATGGAGAATGCTGATGCAATGTATTGCCTTGGAAATTGTTATCAAAATGGAATAGGAGTTGATAAAAATGAATATAGAGCATTCGAATATTACCAGAGATCTGCTGAGATGGGAGATTCTAATTCTATGAAAGAAGTCGGCTATTGTTATCAAGAGGGAATAGGAGTTGAAAAAGATGAACACAATGCACTCGAATATTACCAGAAATCTGCTGATATGGGGAATGCTGATGCAATGTATTGCCTTGGAAATTGTTATCAAAACGGAATAGAAGTTGATAAAGATGAACATAGAGCATTCGAATATTACCAGAAATCTGCAGAGATGGGAGATTCTGATTCAATGAATAAAGAAAGTTGGCAATTGTTATCTCTATGGAACAGGTGTTGAAAAAGAAGAAAATAAAGCATTCGAATATTACCAGAAATCTGCTGATATGGAGAGTACCAGTGGAATATATAATGTTGGTAATTGTTATGAAAATGGAATAGGAGTTGGAAAAGATGCATATATGGCATTCGAATATTATCAGAAATCTGCAGAGATGATTCGATTAATGAAGTTGGCGATTGTTATCTCTATGAAACAGGTGTTGAAAAAGATGAACATAGGGCATTCGAATATTACCAGAACTCTGCTGAAATGGAGAATTCTAGTGGAATATATAATGTTGGTTATTGTCATGAAAATGGAATAAGTGTTGAAAAAGATGAGAATAAGGCATTCGAATTTTACCAGAAATCTGCTGATATGGGGAATGCTGCTGCAACGTATAGTTTTGGGAATTGTTATCAAAATGGAATAGGTATTGATAAAAATGAACATAGAGCATTCAAATATTACCAGAAATCTGCGGAGATGGGAGACTCTGATGCAATAAATAAAGTTGGTGATTGTTATCTCTATGGAACAGGTGTTGAAAAAGATGGATACAAGGCACTAAAATATTATCAGAAATCTGCTGATATGGAGAATGCTGCTGCAATGTATAAGCTCAGAAATTGTTATAAAAATGGAATAGGAGTTGAAAAAGATGAACATAAAACATTCGAATATTACCAAAAATCTGCGGAGCTTGGAAATGCTAATGCGATAAATAAAGTTGGCTATTGTTATAAAAGGGGAATAGGAGTTGAAATGGATGAAAATAAGGCATTCAAATATTTTCAGAAATATGCGGAGATGGGAAATACTAATGCAATAAATAAAGTTGGCTATTATTATCAAAAGGGAATAGGAGTTGAAAAGGATGAACACAAAGCATTCGAATATTACCAAAAATCTGCTGAGCTTGGGAATGCTAATGCGATAAATAAAGTTTGCTATTGTTACCAAAAAGGAATAGGAGTTGAAAAAGATGAATATAAGGCATTCGAATATTGCCAGAAATATGCGGAGATGGTGAATGCTAATGCGATAAATAATGCTGGCTATTGTTATCAAGAAGAAATAAGAGTTAAAAAATATGAACACAAGGCATACGAATATTACCAGAAATCTGATGATATGAGGGCTGCTTCAATGTATGACCTTGGAAGTTGTTATCAAAATGGAATAGGAGTTGATAAAGATGAACATAGAGCATTCGAATATTGCCAGAAATCTGCAGATATGGGAGATTCTGATTCAATGAATGAAATTGGTTTTTATCTCTATGGAACAGGTGCTGAAAAGGATGAATACAAAGCATTCGAATATTATCAGAAATCTGTTGATATGGGTAATGCTGTTGCAATGTATAACCTTGGAAATTGTTATCAATATGGAATGGGAGTTGGAAAGGATAAGCATAAGGCATTCAAATATTACCAGAAATCTGCAGAGATGGGAAATTCCGTTGCGATAAATCAAGTTGGTGATTGTTATCTTTATGGAATAGGAGTTGAGGAAGATGAACACAAGGCATTCGAATATTACCAGAAATCAGCTGATATGGAGAATACTAGTGGAATATATAATGTTTGTTATTGTTATGAAAATGGAATAGGAGTTGAAAAGGATGCACATAAGGCATTCGAATATCATCAGAAATCTGCGGAGGCGAGTAATGCCTGGGCACTAAATCATGTTGGACTTTGTTATCAGAATGGAATAGGAGTTGAAAAAGATAAACATAAGGCATTCGAATATTACCGGAAATCTGCTGATGTTGGGAATGCTGTTGCAATGTGTAACCTTGGAAATTGTTATCAACATGGAATGGGAGTTGAAAAAGATGAACACAAAGCATTCAAATATTACCAAAAATCTGCGGAGATGAGAGATTCTGTTGCGATAAATAAAGTTGGTGATTGTTATCTTTATGGAATCGGAGTTGGGAAAGATGGGCACAAGGCATTCGAAAATTACCAGAAATCTGCAGATATGGATAATACTAATGGAATGAATACCGTTGGTTATTGTTATGAAAATGGAATAGGAGTTGAAAAAGATGCACATAAGGCTTTCGAATATTATCAGAAATCTGCGGAGATGGGGAATGATGATGCGATAAATGGGGTTGGCTATTGTTATCAAAAGGGATTAGGAGTTGGGAAAGATGATCACATAGCATTCGAATATTACCAGATATCTGCTGATATGGGGAATGCTGCTGCATTGTATGACCTTGGAAATTGTTATGAAAGTGGAATAGGAGTTGAAAAGGATATACGTAAGGCATTCGAATATTATCAAAAATCTGCTATTATGGATTATGTTGAAGGAATGTTTAAGTTGGATTTCGTTGTCAAAATGGAATAGGTGTTGAAAAGGATGAACATAAGGCATTTGTTTATTATCAAAAATCTGCTAATATGGGTGATGCTGGTGGAATGTTTCAAGTTGGAAATTGTTATCAAAATAGAATAGGAGTTGAACATATGGCATTCGAATATTACCAGAAATCTGCAGAGGCGGGTAGTGCCTTAGCATTAAATCATGTTGGACTTTGTTATCAAAATGGAATAGGAGTTGAAAAATGAACGTAAGGCATTCGAATATTACCAGAAATCTGCTGATATGGAGAATACTAGCGGAATGTATAACGTTGGGAATTGTTATGAAAATGGAATAGGAGTTGATAAAGATGAATATAAGGCATTTGAATATTATCAGGAATCTGCAGTGATGGGTAATGCTTTGGCAATAAATCGAATTGGGTATTATTATAGAAACGGAATTGGAACAAAAAGAGATTTAAAAAAAGCCGAATATTGGTTTCAAATGTAAGTTTTTAAAGAAAAAATAGATATAATATATATATATATATAATAGAATACTAATAATTCTAATTATAGGGAGAAACATAAATTTCGAGGTATATTTTTATTTTTACCGAATCTTTATACTTATTGATTATTAATTTGTAGAAATAAAGAAATTTTCTTATTTTGATGTCGATGATGCCGTAAAAAAAGTATTGGGTGACGAGAGATATCAATTATTATGGATTCCATATAATGAATTTAAAAATGTTCAAGAGATTGGAAAAGGAGGATTTGCAACTGTTTATTATGCCGAATTTAAGATTAATTATGAAGATTTTTATTCTAAATATTCATTTGCAATTAAAGAAATTTATAAGCAAAATTTTTTGGAAGAGGTAAATTTATTGAGTTTTGTTTAGTCAAAGTTTTTTATTAGAAGTAAAATTGAGTTTTGATTAGCATTTGAATTTATGATTAATGATTTATTTTTAAAGTTAAAGGCGTTTTGTGAAATCGGATATAAGAATCCATCGTTTTAAAATGCTACGGATTATCAAGAGATGATTCAGGGAATTACGTTCTTATCTTGAAATATGCAGAAAAAGGTTCTCTGCGTAATAATATTCACGAAGTATCACAAATGAAATGGAAAAATAAATTAAATTTATTAAGTTGTATAACATTTGATCTTGAAGCGATTCATTCTCAAGAATATATTCACCGAGATTTACACAGCGGCAATATTTTACAGGATAATATAAACAACGCATATATTTCGGATTTAGGATTATCGATTTCTAATTCAGAAAAAAAGAAAGATGGGATTATTGGGATTTTACCTTATATTGCACCAGAAATTTTGGAGGGAAACAATACACAACTGCATCCGATATTTATTCATTTGGAATAATTATGTGGGAAATCCTGTATGGAACTTTAGTATCTTATAGTCAAAAACTTACCACATCGCAGCTTCAGATTCAAATTTGCAATGGGTTAAGACCTCAAGTTAACAAAGAGGCTCCGCAATGTTATGTAAATCTGATGAAGGAATGTTTGGACAAGGATCCAAAGAAACGACCATCAGCAAAAAGACTTTGTGAAATTTTTGAGGAATGGCAATATGATGAAATTATCTTGTTGGAATTAAACGAATCCAAAGCTGTTCTTGAAAATATCGAAGAATCGTACGTTAGCGGTGGAAGCAAGTTTATACCTTATACTAAATCAATTTTGGATAGCGGATGTCGAGATTTATAATCGATGTTAATTAGTTATAATAATCTTTTTGTATTTACTTATTTTTAGTAAAATTTATAAGTACCATAACTTCTTGTTTATGTAAGTTATCTATATTATATGATTAATTATGTAATGGCAACGATAACTAGATCTTTAGATGTTGAATAATTCAATCCATAATTATTGTGGTTTGCAAAGTTCTGAAAGCCGCAATAAATCATTGTTATTCCACGTCCCAATATGATCGCATGACGGGGATTTGCATGTTATTAATCACATATTTTATCACTGTACTTTTTAAAATCCGATTTTATTAATTGTTATCACCCCGGGTTTGCTGTTATCACCCCGAGTTTGCTGTTATCACCCCGGGGAAATAACTGTTGTGCTGTGCCGAAGATATTTTAAAATTTTTATCGTATTCAGGTAAAAATTTTTTAAAATTGTCAATACGGAGCAAAAAAAACCTTAAAATTTAAAATTGTCATCGTATATAATTTAATAAGAATTAAATTTATTTCGAATAAATCTAATACATTAAAAATGCATATATTAGCAATAATCTATTACTAATTTGATTATTTATTGAAAGAAACTTTAATGTCAATATTGCAATTATTGCAATTTTCAACAATAATTTTAGGCGCACTTTCAACTAAATCAGAATTAGATGTATCTTGAACCGAATCAGAATTAAAAGATGAAGTTGTCTCCTGAACACACTCTTGAACACTCTCTAGAATATTCTTTTGATCCTTCTTTTGGACATTCTCTTTAACATTTTTGAGTGGGCTAATAAAAGGTTTCGAGGCATCATATGGCTTAAACGGTTTTGGCTTAAAAGTTTTAGACCGAATTGGTCGTGAAGTGTGATTAACTGGAAGAGACTTCAATGGTAATCGTGAAGAATCTATAAAAAAAGATATGTATTTGTAGTAATTATAAAATGGTTATTAACAATAAGCATAAATAATAAATAAACTTACTTGAATCTTGATTCGGTATAATCATTGAAACAGTGCTATTCATTATTTGGTTTGTGAATGTTTGATATGAAGCAACTCCTCCTATTGAACGGTATCCACTAAATGCCATTATACGATCAGTTGTTACATTAAGTTCGGTAAGTATTTGTATCGCACTTCTTCTCATAGAATGATTGGTTATTTTTTTATGATCCATATTAATGACCCCTGTCGTTTGGCAAATTTCTCTGATCATCCTTTCATGCGAATGTCGTCCAAGTGGAGCATCATAGAACCAAATACCTTTTTTAAAATCTGTAAATTCAAAAAAAAAAAAAGTAAAAATTAAAAATTTAATAAAAAATCCAATTAAGAATAAATACCATTAGAAGAAGCGATCTTAAGAAAAAATTCTTCTGATTTGAAATAAGTTCCTCGACGAAACATATAATATACAATATCTGAAACAGGGGCAAACTTATCATCCATATCAGGTGGTATTTGACATACCCGACCTGAATTGTTTAAATTTTTTAATCCACCTGCATGATTTTTTTCACGTGGAATTGTAATTTTTAGACTTTTATCTGCATCTACTTTCACATGATTGAACTTAAGCCGCTTCGCATCTCCACCTCGAAATCCACCTAGAAGACCTAACCAAAAATATACACGATACGTAATAGAGGTTGGTGTATCTTCTAGAAGATTCTTGTTATTCAAGATTTGAATTATCTCATCATGGGAAAGTGAATCACTTTTATTAGCTTGTCGAGGATTTGTATCTTGAACTAACTTTATTTTTCCATCAATTGTTGAATATAAACGTGGAAACTGGTTTTTATCGAGTATATTTGGCTTGGGATTTTGACAAGAATTCATTTGTAAATGACGGGCGATTCCACAATAACAATTATGAATTGACTTAGGTGCGTAGAATTGACCATCTTTTTTTCTTAGCGCCACAAAGAAATTAATAAGAATAGTTTCCAATTCAGAATGGTCATTGATTTGTGTAATATCACCCGTAAGGTTTGTATCTTTGAAATACTTATTAATTGTGTTGACCCAAGTTTTGGTATTATGGCTTGTATTCTTTACGCTTGCATAATTAATTGTATCATTGATATCACTTTGCGAAGGTGCCACAAATCGTATCTAAAAAAAAATATTAATACACAATTAAAAATAAAATAATATAATATATCGATATAGGTAAATATATACATAACCTCTTCGTCATTACCTTGATTAAGATCTACATTATCATCCTCATCGAAAGTAATATCCGAATTTGGTAAATTGTTTATTTGTTCGTGCAACCTCAGGTCATATAATTGTGTAGCTGTCATAAAATTTAAATCGTCTTGACTCATTATTTAAGCGAAAAGAATGGTAATAAAAAAAATCTAAGCAAGAAAATAATGTAATAAAAGAAAATCAAAGCGAAAAAGAAATGTAATAAAAAAAAAAAGTCTAAGCGAGAAAAAATCTCAGTAAATAAAAAATTCTAGCGAAAGAAAAATTTAGGTGAAAGAGAGTCAAAAGATCGATCTTGTAAAAAAATTCTTATTTATATATGTAGTCTAAAAGTTTGTTTATACAGTGATAAAATATGTGATTTATAACACTAATCCCCATCATGTCGTCATATAGACGTAGAATAACTCATTTATTCCACCGTGTCGGGGAAATAATTGATATAAAATCACCCCTGGCGGACCTAGAAAGTATGGTCATAGCACATGATCTGCCGCTTCGCGGCAGATCATGTGCTAGACCATACTTTCTAGGTCCGCCAGGGGTGATATATCATTATTCCCACCGTCCCGGGGAATAAATAGTACTTAATTCGGCACTTTACCCACATTCGTCATAATACCTGCATGTCGATCTACAAAAGCTAGCCAATCAAAATAAAAATTTGCCACGCTACTTTACTCTACGTAATTAACGTTAAGCACAGATCTTGCATCGATATTACTGCAACTGTACATACGTACGTACGTACATTATTTTTTTTTTTATAACAGATAATAAAAAAATTTTGAATTGATCGACTTTTACCCTCTTTTCCAATTTTATCAGTTGATATTCGACCATTCCTTTCACATTCTGAAGTTAGCACGATTTCAGCACGATGGGGCAGAATCTTGCTGTAGCTCGCGATAACTCTAGGTTCTTATTATCATCAAAAAAACGTTCTGCATTGTTAGTTTTTATTATTGTTGTCGGATACTTTATCAAGCAATATGTTGCGGAAGAAAAGAGAAAAAAAGCCGCTCAAGAGGCATCTAATTCCTCATCTGGACAAGACAAGAGCAGACGGACAAAGAAAATAGGTGTAGACGCGCGCTTTTTCGCACAGATTAAGAAGTTAATGCCAATTTGTATACCAGGTAGGAGAATCTTTGTTTTATTCACTTAAAGCGTTGGTTTCCTGTGTTTACACTTTCACATTGGTAGGTCTTGCCTCCAAGGAATCAGCACTATTAGTTAGTTTAGCATTGGTTCTAATTGCTCGTACTTGGCTTGATATATGGTAAGAATAGATAATAAAATCTAGTGTTACAAATCGAAAGTTGAAAAAATCGATTAGTTGGTTAGTTGACAACTAATCGATTGAATTTTTTAGATATCAACTAATCGATTAATCAATTAATCAACTAATCGATTAAAGAATTAATTGCTAATCGATTGAAAAACTATTTAATTTTTTAATTATTGCAAAAATGTGAAATTTGCAGATCAAAAAAAAAAGTAATCGATGATTTTTGGTTCTGATTGCTGATTTTTTTAATATTTTTTTGCAGAAATAAAAGTTGTAAATTTATAATTTTGTAACATATTTTGATTTAACATCTTTTGTAGAAATATATTTTGCATATTGTGTAATATTAAATTTTACTTCTTTTCTAGCCCGGTAAAATTTACTATTGCATGATAAGCAAGAAGAAAATTTAAAAGCTGCACTAAATTCTAGGGATGGAAAAAAAACAGGTTAAACAGTTTTTTAGATGTTTTAAAACTTTTAAAAAACTTTTTAAAACATTGGCGCTAAGACTAAAATTTATAATTTGGTACTAAAATGCCAATTCACCAAATTTTATAGAGAAAAATATTCACTTTATAA
This sequence comes from Dentiscutata erythropus, assembly GCA_910591965.1. NCBI lineage: Eukaryota > Fungi > Glomeromycota > Glomeromycetes > Diversisporales > Gigasporaceae > Dentiscutata > Dentiscutata erythropus. The sequence goes on from CAJVPY010004028.1 coordinate 11,838, forward strand.
ACTTTGCTTATTATATAATTACAAATGCTTAACTATTTATATATAATTTTTGTTTTTTTTTTTTTGTATGCTCCTTTTAATATACATAACTATAAATTTAATTATTGTCATCTTAGAACCAACTATCAATCTCAATTCCTTTTTAAATTCTTAAATTCTGATAGACTGCACCAAGTTTTTTTACCCGTTTATTATTTAATAAATTATTCATCTTTTTGGAAGCTTTTTTCTATATAAGTGATCCTTCAATCAAGTGACTAAATCCAAAAAGTCCTCTCTACCAGTGTTCAGAATTAGTGTTTTCAGAGTTCTCATGAGAACATGATTATAAGTTTGTGAACAGTAAAAATATTTTACTGTTCACTATTAAAATTTTTTTGAGAACAGTAAAATAAAAATAGTGTTCTTGTAAGTAGTAGATTTATGGAACACTTAAGCAATGACGTTATATGTTTACTAGTACTAAAAATTAGCCTAAACTATCCTATCATCTAACCCATATTCACCGATTTGATTTTTAGAGGTCTTTTTTCAATAAACAGTTACACAACCTTTTGACATGAAGATAACAAATGAAACATTCAATAAACCTAACTTTTTAGCCTTTATATAAGATAAACAAGCAATAAATACTAAAAAAAATAACTACACTAAGTATAAAAGAAAGTACTAACACTAGTTGTTGAAGCGTTCAGATATATTTGAGTAGTGAACAATTAGTTTGCTATTTGAACATTAGTTGTATAATAGGTAAGGGCGAATTCAGAAGTAATTTTTCAGAAAAATAGCCTTTTTAACCTACTGTTAGCTAATAATTAAGCATGTAAATATTGCAATATTCTACATACTTAATTATGGCTTCAAAGTAAGTTTAAAAGACTGTTTTTGTAAAAACTTATCTTATAATAAATTTTAATGACAAATAATTCTTAATTATGATTGGTTAATTTTGGGTTAAACCAAATCAGTGAATATGTCTAACTTAGACTGAATACTTATCATATAAGCGTGAAATAATACACAAAGCGTTATTCTGAATAATGGCTTGAATTAAGCTTAATTTAGGTCAAAATTCAAAATTACACTTCTGCATATTATTTCGCACTTATATGATACTCATGTGGTGAGATGACTATGAAAATATCACTAGATTCCTTAATCTTGAAACTACCTAATAGATGAATAAAGTAATACTTAGATGATAAAAGTTATATCACTAGTAAATGGAAACTGTTGTAAGTCCTGAGCAAAAATCACATATGCTAGATCAATAATTTGCTTTAAATAAACCTAGTTTTGGTTTAAATAAACCCAATTTTGGTTCAAATAAACCTGG
>CAJVPY010004029.1:0-13171 GCA_910591965.1 Dentiscutata erythropus
AGGGGAACCGTTAAAGCCAGGTTCGATCACAAATTTAATTACATTAAGGTTAGAGTCTGATTAGAGTCCGTATTAAATGAGTTTTAAAAGTAAAATCATCTGCCAAATATTTTTTCTTAATGCACGAAGCTAGGTTTAGACAATCGTTTCTTGTATTTTTCGCATTTTTTTACTTTTTATGCTTCGTCGGGATGATCCGTGTAAACAAAAATTCATAATTTTGATTGGTCAAAATCTTGCGATCGAACCTGGCTTTAACGGATCCCCCAATTAGGTTCTTATTTTGATTTCCTATTTTGGAAATGGAAATAAACATGAAACTGGGCTGAATTATGCTGATTATGGGCCAAAATTATTATTATTTTTTATAATGCTGGTAATAATATGATATATCACATTCAAATTATAATCGTATGCCCATATGATCAGTAAAATTATGCAATTCCGGCCTCTTTTGATCGTCGCTCTTAGCCAATCAAAATCGAGGATCTCCGCGGGCAATCGCCTCGATTTTGATTGGCTAACGGCCGAAGATCATCAAAATTTTGGCCCGCATTACATAATTTTTAAATTTTTAAAAAATAAGCCCGCATTATGGTAAAATTGGCCCGAGAACAATTTTCACTTACAGCTATTATCATAATTCCTGGGATACCTGTAAATATTTGCCGAATGACTTTTCGGCCGATCCGGTTAAGTATAGGTTTCGGGAATAATAAGATTCAGTAACAGATATAAGTAACAGATATATTAGATACGTAATCTAATAAGATCAGATGACTAATACATTACAATAAGACTAAATATCGACATGCATACTTGTCGCACTTGTAAGTCGTAAATTCAATTCTTTGGTACGATCCATTTTCGCTCAAACGAAGCCTTTATACATTTCTAATTACTTTTTGACGAAAATTCGGTTTTAAAAATTGTGTAAAATTTCAATTCCTATTCTTTGGTAAGATCCATTTTCGTTCAAACAAAGCCTTTATTTATTTCTAATTATTTACAACAAAAATTAGTTTTTAAAAATTTGATTTAAATTTCGATTCCTATTCTTTGGCAAGATCACTTTGAATTCATTCGTCATAATTCTTCACGCATTCTCGACAAATATTAATAATATCTTGGTCGTTTGGAATCCTAACCTGAGATTCATTTTTAGACCAGTCGACAAATTCATGATCATATTTAACTTTTTAATAGCGGCACCAATATATCTGTTATAAAGTCTAATTTCCTTTTTTATATTTCTTGTTAAGGTTTATTGGTTGACATGAACAGTTTTTCCATAAATTTTCGCACAAATTAACCACATCAAACAAGTTGGACAAGCATTCGAACGTAAATTTAAAATCGTTGACATTATTGTTATGACAATCGTAAAATGATCATTACAATACAAAAATAGCTTTTATTAATTATTTTATTATACGGATCATGCCGAATCAATAACTTAATCGCATCGGCCGAAAAATCATTCGGCAAATCGATTTCGTTAGTAAAATTCTGAGTAATTTTTTGATCGTCGCTCTTAGCCAATCAAAACCGAGGATATGCCGCGCATTTTTGTGCAGCACCTCAATTCGCACAGATCTATCTGCGCATGCACCCCAAAAATTTTTTAAGCTCGACGACTTTTGATTCCATAGTTAGATGCCAACGCTATGTAAACTTAATTTTGAAATTAAGTACGTACTAAAAATACATAATTAGTTTTAATTAATATTTACTCTCAGACCATTCCTATGTTTCCATAATTAGATTATGAATTCTTAAAAGAATTTTACCTTGTATATATTAAAAAAAAAAAGTTTTATAGCCAATCAAATCCACAAAATGACAGTGATCATTCTAGAATATGATTTTCTAATTTAGGGGTCCTTAAAGCGAGCAAATCACATGATATACCATTTTCATTAACTTTAGAGTTAGCGCCCACTTTTGGTTAGGGTTAGTAAATGCCGATCGTTATACGTAGTAAAAATATATACTGTAGTATATCGTGAAAATCAAAACAATACGAATCAAGGGTATAAAAATACCCAAAGTTACGTCTTAAATATAACATTTACAGTTTTCTAATGCTAATATCAAAATTCAAATATCTATTTATGATTTTTTAAAAACTAACTTTGCACATTGTGCATTCTACATATTCAAACAATTGATCTTTTTATTTAACTCATTAAAAAAAATTTTTTCTTATATAAATATAGAGTCTTGTTGACACCACCCCCACTTTTGTTAATGGCACCCCCAATCTAAAAGGTGCTCCGGAAGAGGTATTTCTATTAAGTAAATCCTTATTTTGACCTTAATTAAGGTTGTTCATCAGACCTTTCCGCTTCTAATGGTAGTAAAATCATTAAAATCGGACTGGTAGTTTCTAAGTTATATATATCCGAAGTTAGTTAACTTTTATTTACTTTAAAAAAAACTACTGGCCTAATTTTAATGATTTTGCTACCATTAAAACCGGAAGGGCCTGCTGAACAACTTTAATTAAGATCAAAATATGGATTTACTTAATAAAACCACCTTTTCCGGAGTAGTTTGCTAATCCCGCCCAAATTTTAAAAATGGGCTCCGGAAGAGATATTGTTATTAAGTAAATTCTTGGTTTGACATTAATAAAGTTGTTCATCAGGCCTTTACGGTTCTAATAGTAGTAAGATCATTAAAATCTGACTAGTAGTTCCTAAGATATATATATCCGAAGTTAGTTAACTTTTATTTACTATAAAAAAAAACTACTGACCCAATTTAAATGATTTTACTACCATTAGAACCGGAAAGGCCTGATGAACAACCTTTATTAAGGTCAAAATAAGGATTTACTTAATAGAAATACCTCTTCCGGGCACTTTTTAGATTTGGGGGTGCCATTAACAAAAGTGGGGGGTGGCGTTAACAAGACTCTAAATATATGTATCAATATACATAATCAATATATGGACCCCACAGCAGAAAGAGGTGATGGGCCAAAAAATTGAATATTTTAATTTTATAAAAATTTTGTCGATTTGATTCCTCAAGATATTGAATTTTTTTAAAATCATTTTTTGGTTCATCTTCTTTTGCTGTGGGGCCCCATATGTAGTTTATTTGTAATCAATAATTCTTAAATTACTTAATAATATGTAATAATTTATTAAATATGTAAGGGTCAAATTTTAGCTATCGATTACATAAATAATTCCATTGCCCATCCCTAATCAAAATCATAATCACATATGTTAAACTTATTTTAAATGTTCTTTTGTAATGCCACGTTGTACGAATTTGAAAGTCACTTTGTAAGAATTTAAAAGTCATTTTTGTACGATTTAATGAATTTGAGTGTTAAAAGAGATATTATAAAATTAAGTTACAGCTGTTTTCAAAAGTTTGAGCAAGTGTAAACGGGAAAACTAACACGATTTCCTTGATTTTTATGATTTCAATTTGATTTCTCTTATTCGCAGAATCAAGGAAATCAGAAGTCATGTAATTTCTATGATAAAATGGTTTGTAATGACTTACATCTTTCTGGAAACAACTATAAATCGAATCCATCATTTAATGAAGGGCCTAACAGTTAGTTCTTAAACAAATATATTAGATAACTCAAATAAATCTTTGAGTAAATTAAAAAATCTCAAAGTAATATTAGTTATCAAAAAAGCAATGTGAATACGGTTTACATGACATTTTGATTTGTGTAATAGAGCATAAAATAAGTGACACTGCTAATAATTATGAAGTAGAAGATTTAGTTTTTAAATTTACAAACTTAAACAAGATTAAATTAAGAATTAATGTAAAAATATATAGTGTACTAATTTTTTAAATTTCATTATCTTCATCTTTGAAAAAAATAATGATTTTTTTTATAAAAAACAAACATTCAAACTTTGCTAACCTAACAATCGTTAAATATGAACCGAAATAGCGCAGCTACCTTAAGTGGACAATAATAAAACAATAAATTAATACTTAATACCAATGTATTAAATGTATAAGCAATATGAAGTAATTACAGTCTTTAAGTACCTCTAAGATGCTCTGTTATTTCTTGTGTATCGATTAATGTGCTACAATATTTATTTTGAAGCATTGATAAAGATTTTAGTGTTGTCTGTTTAATTATGCTATCAGCCTCAATGAATTTCTCTTTTATATCAAATTCCTCATCTGTCAAAATTTCTGATTCTAAAATTGTTTTCCATTGATTAATTTTTGAATGAACGTATTCAGCAGTAGTCCGATTTTGTGGATTTGAATCCATGCATTGTTTAGCTAAATTAATATAGCACTCAGGAGTTCCTTCGGCAAATTCTGGACGTAATCCATCATCGCAAATTTTTAATTTAAGTTCAAGATCGAATTTAGACCCATCGTAAGGCCTTTTTCCAGTTGTTATTTCTGTCATAATAATACCTAACCCATAAATATCTGCTTCTTGAGTGTGTTGACGGCCCTGGAGAACTTCTGGAGCAACATATGGAATGACTCCATAAATACCTCTTTTTGGATCATCCTCTTCTTGTTTTCTAGATAATCCTAGATCCGTAATGTATGATCTTATATTTCCATCAATATCTTGGTTTAGTAAAATATTACCGCTGTGAAAATCATTATGAATAAGTCCTGTTCCATGAATTCGAGATAAATCATGTGTTATATCTGCAAGTTGTTTTAATTTCTTTTGCCATACAAGTTCTCTAAAATTTTTAGTTAGAAAGTTATGAAGATTTCCTCTATTGGCATATTGATATACCATCATATATTGACCAGTCTTTGTTCTTTGAGTTAATCCATAAACTTCAAGTGCACTACCCTCTAATCTACATTGCATATGATTTTTAAACTTGAAAGAATATATGAATAAATTTTTGTAAGATTATATCCTATAGAATTATTATTACCGTATTTTGCGTGTAATAACGTTATTACTATTTGAAAAAATACGTTTGACATAAAATAACTCCTACGTGCGTCCTAAATACTGTAACGCACCTCAAATATATGAGATATTGTTATCACCACATATAACTTTACACACAAAAATTATCAAAAGCGATTCAAATATCGTACATACGCATCATCAAATAGCGCTATTACACCAAAATACAGTAAGTAGATAATTTTGGCTCACCTCATTTAAAAACTCGGAAGAACTTGTTTGAGAACCCGGCAATGTCTTAAGTGCAACATCACAGGGTTGTTTACGATGTCGTACATAACCCAAATTATTATCACCTTCGACCATTCGTTTACCATCTAACCAACTTGATGAATATACTGTACCAAACCCTCCTCTGCCAATCTCTTTTACATTATCTAGTCTATTATATGGAATCCATTCAATAACATTCCCAAATGTTGTAGCTTTAAGTTGAAATTCCTTAATGCAATTATCTATGTTCTTATCGCCACTTGTTTTCTCTTCTATTCTTGGAGGATCGCACAATTGACACCAAGCTGGAGAGGTGTTGTGTCTCTTGCAGTGCTCACATATTCCATTAACGGTTTTTCTTTTAAAATTATAAAAATCAATTACAAGCATGTATTGACCAGTCTCCGTGTTTTGAGTTATTCCATGTATTCTATATTTCTTTGATATATAATATGTATATATACATTATTACAATTAATTAAGCAATACTTCAAGTAAAGTTTGGAACCGATTTTAATTATGTTAAAATGGTTTCAATAGGTCATATGTAATAAGACCGATTTCAAACTCTCAAGCAATAAAACTAATAATATAAGCAATTTTAACTTACATTTTCTAAAAGTTCCATGGTGTTCATTTGAGAATAATTCAATTTCATAAGATCAACAGATGATATAGTGCGTATATATTTTCCGGATTCACCTTTTGTTCGTACACCTTTGGTCCAGGTTGCCATGAATACAAGTTTTGATTCTTCTTTAATTTCTTGTAAATTAATTAGTTCATCGTATGGAATCCATTCAATCACTTTTTCATATTCTGTAGCATTGGATTGGAATTCTTTAATAAAATTATCTAAATTTTCATTTCCACTTGTCCATCCTTCAGTTGCTTCTTTAGTGTCACAATATTTGCACCAAGTTGGAGAAACATTAGGTCGCTTGCATCTTGTACAAGTTCCATAAAAATTCCATCTTTAATATGAAATATAAATTATTAAGGTTATATTAATTTTTTTGATTATATTTGGTTTTAACAAAATGATAAAATATATTAATTGCATATTAATCTTTTATAATTGATTGGTGCTGTTATAATAAAAATTTATACTTACAAACTAATAATATTTATAAATTGAAAGTATATATTTAATTGTTGTTTTTCTTATTAGTATTAAATGTCACGGCTAAAGCTGGAAACTAGGGACTTCGATTTAAAAATAAAAGTCCTACCAAAATCCACTTATACTTTTATTATCAAAACTAATCTTAAGCCCTAATCTAACTATTAAAAAAAAGCCAAGAAAATCACCCCAAAAATTTTGAAAATTTCATATTAAAATAATTAAAGTTCTAACTTCAGCCATTTCCAGCTTCAGTCGCGACATTAAATAGTTAATGAGTCTTAATACAGTAATACTTACTCCCTTTAATATTAACAATAAACCATGATTAGGAGGTAATATGTGATAGTAAATACCAATTTTATAAATTAATTTGAATTTTGTACTAACCGACTAATGAATTCAGAATAACATTTATTTGTTTAAAAAAATCAGTTTAGATAAATATTATTGTTATACTCACAGGATAAGATACAAAGTTATTCTTTTAAACACAAAATAAATCTTAAGGCTAGACGTGATAAGCGAAAGGAGTGGAACCAAATGATAAACCAAAATTAATTTGGAATTGTAATAAATGATCTATTTAAATAATAATATTATGAACCATGATATTTGAACAGAAAGTTAAATTAATAAATAAATATATGAGTGTCATCAACGTTTGATTCTTTAATCGAACCTTACTCGTGAATAGAAGCAACTTCATAGATTATATAATGTTAATTTATTTACTCACTTGAATAATAATTTGTAGAATATTTCTAAAAAATATATCGAAGAATGCACCACATATAATCTCAACTTTAAGATTATATTCAAGTATATTAAATTTATTAACTTGCTCATATCGATGAAAACTTTTGAGTATATCTTTCAAAGTTATTAAACATATATAATCAGTCATTATCGAAATAATGAATATGACTACTAAACCTCGATGTTCCTCAACCAGTTTTTTGAAATTATCATCAACATTAACTCCTTTATAAATAGCACCGGTTACTATACATAACTTGATTAATGGTGGAACACACAGAAAGAATATACTTCCAAATGTGGTTCAAAATGTGGTTTAACAAAAGATCAAATATAAAGATGACAATAAGTTAGCATTAATTTTAATGGTAATAGAAATAAATTTATTTAGCATAAATACCTTGTCCAATAAAGCATCGGTACATCATTAGAGTAGTCGATAACAAAGAAAATTGAGAGAGCAAAATTAAGAATGGTTAATAGTATATCTACAGCAAAGCTTATTATCTCAAAACATATTGATTTTAACTTTTCAAATAAAATTTTTTATTAATATTCACAATAAATACTTTTAAAAGAATATTAATTAAATATAATCACCTTATAACTTAGCGCATGGAATAATGAATAAAGAGCTATTAAAATCACAATCCCGATGATTAGTAGTATTTTATATTCATTCCAATAATTTCTAATAATCTCTATTATACAAAATTAGTCATGAAATTCAGTTTTTCTGTATTTTTTACATGAGATCATTATCTTACCAATTAATTTAAAGCCGTAATCTTGGTCTAAATCATTTGTCACACCGGAAGAGAAGGTAGTAATATTCTTGTAAATAATCATACTATTTAAATCCGAAAATACTTCAGAAGAACTCCTTTCAACTTCATTGTTTGACATCTCTATCCGGATTGGAATAACTATTTGACCATGTACTTCCTGCCATTTATTATTTGTGCTTAAACAGGATCGATTTACTGGCAGTTTATCAGCAAGTTCATTCAATAAATCATCAATGTAGGCTGATTGATTGTTATGTATTAAGAATTTTTTGGAAGCGTCTATGGTAAGACGTACTGAGCCCATAATGGGTACATCTACAAGGGAATATTATGAGAACCATGTGAATATACTGTACTATATGCACATATAATTCACGCATTACCTGAGAATATTTTCTGATTATCTAAGTTATTTAAAGTCCAAAAGGATAAAATGAATACTAAAATTTTCAAACAATTTAAAATGTAATTAAAAATATTACCTGATTTAAGAATCCAAATACCATCATGAATTCCTTTTAGAGGTTCATTAGTTTGAACACGTTTGACAAAATTATTATCCATCGTCACAAAATATTGTTCGCCATACTCGTTGAAGATGTTATTAATAACTGTTATACTAACAGTATATTTATCGATTTTGCAGAATTTATGCATTTTTGCTGAAACTATTTGTCTAATACTGTGATCAGATGCTTTGTAGATTGTGATTTTGCCAGTTGATAAAGCAATATTATAAACGAAGGTGATGTTTAGGGTGGTCGTTGATGAATTGACAATAGCGTTGGTTGATGGAGTAGTTTTTTTTATCAGGACATTATCATATCCATAATCTAAACAGACAAATCGCATAAATTATTAAATTTAATTGAAAATAAAATTTTATGTTAGAAATTAATATAAATATACCCTCATAATGACCAGTAGGTAATGGGATAGTGAGCAAAGACCAAGAAGTATTATCAATTGTATAGGGTGAAGCTAGTAAAAAAGTATTATTACTCGTAATAGCATTTACACCAAGGTAATTTGTGAGAAAAGGTCCCGGTGAATTTAAAGGCATTTGAGAATTGTTAAAATTATAAGCATAAATATAATGATAAAATTTATTATCAATATCATCATAAGCAGTGAGACCTAATGTATATCCACCAAATGGTATTATTTTTGCTCTCCAACCTTGCTGGGGTAGTCCAGTCACGTTAGGGAGAATATCAGTTATTACTTTTCTAGATTGCACCGCTCCCGATGAATCGAACATGATTCTCACATAGTTCATTGTAATGTCGCTATTAACGGAAATTATGCACATATTATATATATCACTAGTGTCGCAATAAACTGAGTTAATTGTCATATTAGGTTGCGTTATTTGATAAATTTCAGTCCCTGTGTATTGATCGTCGTAGGATATAAATAATGCGTAAAGCCCACCACGTGGAAGTAACGAATCGCTGTTGTTACTTTCTATTGTATTGTTAAAAACTGCTACCACTATATAACCACTATCAACAGTGGATATTATTGTGATCAGAGAATCAGAATAACGATAATTAGCGATATCATTGGCATTGTTCATCCGCGTTAAATTTCCAGAAATTAAATTTCCGGAATCATCACTATATGGTTATAATATTAAAACATAATTATAATAATAATAATAATAAAATAATAATAATAATAATAATAATAATAATAATAATAATAATAATAATAATAATAATAATCTTAAACATTAGGAAAGTTAAATTACATTAAATATTGTCGCCACTCCAAATTTATCTGGTCAGAAGCAAATCTAAGGAATATTTAACTGAATTGTACTGTTAACCCAAACACCTAAAAACGTCGTACTGGTGATTTACAGATTGAATATTAAATAATCGTTATTTATTGAAATTATAAAAAGAAAAATAAAATATAGATATACCTTCGACTATTTCCATCCAAATCGATGACATCCGCCCACTCTTCATAAGTTGTAAGATTAGAAGAATTTGTAGTTTTCACATAAGTTACTAGAATGAACTGTTTTTGTAAAGGATATATTGAAATAGGGTTTATTATATTATACAATAAACTTGTGTTGTTCTTTTGTGTATCTTTTAAATATGTAACCATACTGTTAAGTCTGTTAACTTTGTATTCAGTGATATTAAGTAAACAATAATTTATAGGTTGTAAATTTAAATTTGGTTCAATCTCTTTAACAGATCCATTTAAATGAATAACTCTTATACGTAATTTCTGTTCTAAACTTATTCCTCGAATTTTTAAACAATCATCAGCTAATTGGGTCGAGTCATTTCGTATAATATGAACGAGAATTGTTCCATCATCATAAGTTTTAATGTCTGCTATGTCTGCTACAAGTGATGGTGTACTCTCTATGTAGTTGAAATATTTATACTGTGATTGTTGTGATTTCGTTAATGTTATGACCAAGAAAATAAATAAATACTGTGCTATAAGTTTATAATGTTGAATAGCTATTTTCATCCCGAATTATTTTTATATCGTAATCTTACGAAAGTGTCGAAACTTAGGAAATAGATACATGAAAATATACTTGTTACTTTAAATATATTCTGGATTGGAGTGGTCTAGCTGACTTAGTCGACTAACTATTCGTAGTTAACCAGACTAATTTACAGTCGACCAAACCAATTCCAATCCTTAATATGCCAATTTAGGTAAATGCCACTGTTAGCTCGATTTTCTTTTTCAAAAGTTAACTTTTTTAATATAATTTTCGGAGCATAGCGAAGTGTCCTCCATTTCTATTATCAAGTGATACAAAAATTACGTCAACCCTCTTCAATTATTCCTGAGATTTGCCTCTAATCATTGCCTTTAAGCAGTCTAATGTTCCAATGGTGTCTAATTAAGCAAATTTGTCCATTGATCCTATAAATAACTCCATTGAAGAAATATTTACTAAGCTATTAGTGCTTGGAAAATCAAACAAAAACTTGATTTTCAAGTTTTTGAATATATCGATTTATAGTATTGTGCTTCAATTATAAAATCCATTTTTACTCTAATCTGACTTTAAACTTCATGATGAGTTACGATGAAGTCTAAATAAGATCGGATTCCTGTTAGATTTGTATATATACTAAAAATAAAATTTGCATTTAATGCACAATACTGTAAATTGATAGATTCAAAAACTTGATAATCAAGTTTTTGTTTGAGTTTGCCGTGCACTAGTTATATAATTTGAAGCAAAATGTGCCATGTTGAGATTAAAAAATAATAACAGTAACAAAATACTGTGGTAAAATACTATTACATTTCATTAAAGCTGAAAACACCTATTCATTTTCCCAGCTACTCAATACATCGTTGTTAGAGATGTGAACTATGAATTACAGTGCATATAAATAAACTGTGGTTTATTTTAAAACTACAGTTTTACAATAAACTACAGTTTATTTATATTAACTAAAAGTTTTCGGATCGCACCTCTAATCGTTGCTGATTCAAATTATTTGCATTTTTTAATGTATTAAAAAAGATACTTGAAACAGTGGGCTGCAGACCGAGAAATGAATAGATATTTTTAGCACTGGTTTAACCTATTTTGACTAACAATCAGAGATTCGTTTAGTTTATATTTCCAATATACTTCATCAGTGCGTATTTCTACTTTTTATTGCTGAGCTAAGGATTAACATACCACTAGGAAAACCCATAGCATTATGGTTTCAGAGCGTATCATATGACGATCATCTTACTTTAGTAACCGCATAAAATTTCGTGACCACGTGATGATATGCGCTAAATTTCATTGGCCAATTTAAACCGCAGATAGAAACGGAAGTTGGTTTTATAATCAAAATTTTGAGTTATGGGCGATTTTTTGAAAAAGCCGGCAGTTTGTTTGTTTTCATGTTACACCTGATCCCGTGTCGTAATTGGTGTAAGTCACGTGTTCGCGGCCTTTAGTCTGTCCGCCAATGTGGCCAAATTACATTTCTGATGTAATCTTTTAGGGTAGTTTCAAGAACAGGAACCCAGTGATATTTTCATGATAATCACATCACATGATTAAGTGCTCGGCCTAAGTTAGGGTTAGGTGATAGGTTAACTTAGGCTAATTTTTTAGTGCTAGTAAAAAATGACGTCATGCATATGATGTGTTGACAATGGGTTCCGTGTTCTTGAAGTGTCCCATCTTTTATATTGTTTATGTAGATGCATCAAAAACGTAACTTTTATATCACTTTGCATAGACACTAAGGGTTCATCGCTACGCTCTGGACAATAAATATTATGTTTTAGGTACTATATTAAATAATTCATATTATACATGTGAATTGGAACTAGTGTTCCGAGTACCAGGAGCGGAGTGATATGGTTATATGGCAAATTAATGATGTGTGCCCACAAAATCTTGCTTCTTATTGGACAAATACCTATGGCGAAACAAAGTGTGAATGCATTTCGGGACTTCACGCGTTGTACCTTCACAGGCATGTATGTACTATATTGGGATATCTGCGCATGATTATAATACGTATCATATTGTGATACACATAGTTAAATTTGAAAAAAGTACTTAATAAAATTATTTAAAAGCGACTATAAGTAAAATCACAGATGCCATAATAAACGATAGTTGAAACATGTTTTTAGCCATAACTTTCGGTGACTCAATGCAAATTTGCATACCCATTCACTGGATATTTAGCATTTTTCATTTTTTTTCGTAGGATTTTTTACTGGGTTGATGAATGATAATCACTGATTATTAAAGAAAGTGAAAGAATTTGTAAATACAGCTGGCTCATTTGTGATCTACCCGTTATCATTGGACCAACTCATTCTAGAAAATGTTTAACAAAAATAGAATCATTTGATTAGTTGTACAAAAACGTTTCAAAAACGTTAAGACTAATATATCAATGAGCAAGCTATGATCAATAATGTCATCACAATTCAAATTCATTAACAATTGTTATTAATTACAACGTAACATAAAACTTAACCATATATTGTATGTCAATAACAAAAATTTTTTATGGTAAATTTTGGTAGAATTTATGACTTAACCAAATATTGGGTGTCATGATATCAAGTTTCGTACTAAAAATTCTTTACGATAAAATCACATTATTAATTCCGATACAAACCAACTCAACTACATACCGCAATAGCAAGTTTAATAAACAAAATTTTTACAATAAGTCATGATAGAAATTACGACTGTTAATTATAATACAAATTAACTCAAAAACATTCAACATGTTATTGCAATCAGTGTTGTACATGGGACGTGTCCACACTATGTAAAATGTCCAACGTCCAAGATTGTCTAAAATCGTCCAAGCCTAT
>CAJVPY010004030.1:0-13168 GCA_910591965.1 Dentiscutata erythropus
TACTACTAGAATATAATCCTTATTTTCAAATATTATCAAAAAAATTTTTATTTAAATATTTTAAATTTTAAAAAAAAGTAAATCATAAGCAAATTTATAGCAATTTTCCAGACAAATTTGCCTGGAATTGCTTACAGTTTAAGGGATAATATTAAATAAATGTTAATTTATTATATAAATTACTATTTTAATTATAAATTTTAAAAATTCTTAGCAAAAGAATTCTAATTTAAATAGTCTGCTTGAAGGTTCTATACTGTCTGCTATATTTATAACTCAAACTACAAGATTATCTATTTAAACTTTCTGATTATAACCTAATTTCAAGCTAATAGAGAAATATATATAATTAATTTTTGCTAATCTTATAATTATATAAATAATTTTAAATTTGCTAAAATTCTCTTGTTAGAATTATTTTGGTAGTTAAATTATCAAAATTGAATAAATAAATTAATTATTATGAATATTAAAAAATTTATATAATAATTTTATATAAAGAATTAATTAAGTTTAAAAAAAAAAATTGCTAATTTAAAGATATAGCAACTTAGTATAGTTAGGGTTTATATTAGGTAAGTTAGACTGAATTAGACTAGGTTTTCACAAAACCAAGTTTAAACTAAGCCCAAACTCAAAACATCTAATCAGATTTGGGCCTAGGCTGAGCTAAGTCTATGATTTAATTTAATAGTTTTTTAAAGCTTATAAACTTTTTTATAAAGCTCAATCTGGCTTAGTTTTAACTCAAGCTTGATCTATTTTATTTTAATGTAGGCCTAACCAAAACTTTTTGCAGACTAGATTAGCCTGGCCTAGATAGCCTAACTTAATTTCAGACCTTAAGTGTAATAGTCTAATTATCACCTTTACTAAACAGCAGGTCTAGAGGTTGGATTTTACAAATAATGATTTTGAAAAATAAGCTTGTAATATAATAATAGCTATTTGATAATCAGTTAAATCTAGAAATCTGTAATTTTGATAATACTATCTAAAATAGAAGCTTTGATACAAAAATTCAAAAAACTACTATAACTACATTAGAAAAAAATTTTTAGTACTGTTCTGTGCAGATTTGCAAAAAAAATTAAATAATAAATTAAATGAAAATCTGTATAAACTTCAAACTCACTAGCTACAGAAATTATATAATAGTTTTGCACAAAATTTCAAAATATAAAAAATTTTGTAGTTTTTTGCAAAAAATTTTGCAAAAATCTGCTTTTTCAAAAGTTTGCACTTATTTAATTCTTCTAATATAAAATCTATTTAGAAAGTTTCAAGTTAGAAGGTAGTAGTGATTTTTAACAGTACTATAGAAAAGCCAAATTCGAAACCAAAGACTAAAATTAGAGAACTATAATTAGATTTTTAAGTAAAAAAATATACTAGTCTAGCTATCAGGCTTATTATATTAAAGAAAAGAAATATATGTTTTGAAAGTATATACCAAGAAAAGACAGACTAGATGCATCTAAAGCCAAGCCAAGATTGATTTTTCTAGGTTATTAGCTAGAAGTTAAAAGAAACTAGTGAAGAATTTAGAAAAAAAAAAACTAAATATGAATAGTTGTAAACTCTTCAAGAGCAGAAGTAGGTAATGAGCAACTGATTAGGAAAATTGTAGTTTGAAATACAGATTGTATATACAGTCAAACCTCTATAAATACAACCTCCATAAATGCAATACCTCTTTAAATGCACATTTCTGGCCTGGCTATAAGAAATCATTAGTGCTAAATACATGTTTTATATTCTGCAAATGCATATTTATTTAAAAAATTTTCTATATCATACTAATCTCACAAAATGCACATAGCCAATCAGAATTCAGTATTAAAGTTGTGTTATACAAGCCTGCAGATCAAATATTAAAAGCTACAGTTTGATTGGCTTTCTCTAAATACAAATCTTCCTAAATGCATGATTCAAGCTGGTCTGTACATATTGTATTTATAAAGGTTTGACTATAGTAGCATTATAAAAGATAGCTTAAGATATAAACATGGTGATAGTAGCATAACAGATACTAAAAAAAAATTACTAAATATATATATAAATATATATACTACTTTATTAGGTTTATCTTGTAAATAAAAAAGCCAGAATAGTAAGTAGGTTCTAAAATAGAGTGCAAAATCTATAGATGTTGCAAAATTTACATATAAATAGTAAGTTATATTTTGGTAGCATAGTGGAAGTTTATTTTAATTAGTTGTTAAAATACCCTGAAAAAAATATAAATTATCTTCAAATAAAGTATTGGCTATGTCTTAAATAAAATTTTATTATTGATAAAGCTTTTCAAAAAATTAGTCAATACTTTCTAAAGGCATGTATTATAGTTATAAAAACATTAATTTGGGTTTATAATTATTCATATTTTACAATATATACAATATTATTCATTTCACAATAAGTATACTATTTATTTACTTTTAAGTTTTGCAACACAATCTGCTAAATAAAATAATATACACAAATATTTCTAAATACTACTACTATAAAATGTGTATTTATAAACTACTCATAATCTAAATATAATAAAAAAGTAGAGTTGGAATATTAGTTTCAAATATGTAGTACTTTTTATTTACAGAAAATAAAGTAAAACTACAAAATTTTGCTACTTTTACTTACTAATTGCTTAGGCTGCCAAATCACTTTTCGACTTTTCAAAATCTTCACCTTTAATTTAGTTTCTTAGTTTTTTGCATTCTATTGCATCAGTTGCTAAAAAAACAGTAGATTTAAAAATAAAAAAATGATATGTTAAGTTATTGTAATTATATATTACAAAAAAAAAATTTTATATATCATGGCTATCTTTACTTATTTTTTTTTATATTAAACAATTCTGCTTCTATTTATTTTATGAACACTATAAGATTATTATACAAATAACAATCTAGAATAGTGTATCGCTTTATTCTAATAGAAACTTACCAAGCCAAAGCCCAATACAACTTGCTATAACAACTATTAGTTTTACAACAGGATTCGAAACTTGCTTCAGATTTTGTATTAACAAAGAATACACCTCTCAATTATTTAACAGGTTGTTGTATACTGTGTCAGGATCTCTTTTTCTCCTTCTAATTCTTCTTTCTTCTCAAGAGACACAAGACAAAAAGAGAAAATTTTCTAACAAAGAATTATGAAAACAACCAAAAAAAAAAGAAAAAGCAAAAAAGAAAAAACATAAAAGAAATTTAAAACCCTGAAGACACTATTATAACCTGTATGTGGCTGATAAAAATTATATACCAAATGCAAATTTGTATATCTCTTTGTAAAGCTTTGCTTTAACCTTTCTGACCTTCTCGCCAACTTCAAATTGCTTTATTGTCTGGTCTAATCTATATTTCAAGCCAGGTGCTACCATTATTCAAGAACCTGTGTCTTAAGCCACCTGCTGCTATAATTAGAGTTCCTAGGCTGAGTCTTGTAAAAAAATGCTATATTCGTTTGTAAACAAACATATGGTTGCATTTTGCTAATCTGTTCAAATTTGGGAAGTAAACAATACCAATCTTTTAAAGGAGGTAAGCCAAATTCTCACTTTTTGTCAAAATTTTTTGAAAGACCAACAGAAGGATAAAAGAAAGTAAAAAGAAACTACTTGACTAGGTAAAAAGTGCAACAGGATATTTTGTTGTTTCCCAATGTCTTCAAAGAAGTACTGCCTAAGAATTTTATTAACAAAGAAAGAGAGGTATCTAAAGAGTCCTCTTCTCTACCAAGATTTTTATACAAGGGCACTTCCTGCCAGCTATCTTGTATAATAATGCTCTTGGCTTGCATGCTAAATGTCACCAGTAGAGGAGTTCCATAAGTAGTATGTTGATCTCTAGAAAAACTACTATGTTAAGCCACAACTTTTTAACAAAATTTGTATTTTTCTTCCATGAGAATTTGAACTAAGTGATTGTTGAAAAGAGTTAATAATTTTTTTTTTGATCTTTACTTATTAAAAGTACTTTAAAAATTACAATTGACAATATAAAAAAAGAATCTTCACCTCAACCAATCAAAATAAATTTTCACTATGCTTTTTTTGATTAGAAAGTTTAAATAGATAATTTAGTTTGGTTTGCAGGTACAAATATCTAGTGTAGTTAGTACCAAAAACATAGTGGCTAGTTGTACTTTCATTATAATTGTAATAAGTTATTATTTAATAAAAAGTCTCTAGCCAAAGAGATTATCTTAACACAAAAAAAAAAAAAAAAAATGCTAATTTATATTTCAGATGATTATCATCTATAATTAATTTGCCAATTAAAATTTAAAAAATACTTATATCTCAAAATTTTGTTTATAAAACTACCTTTTAAGCTCTAACAAAAAAAAATTTCTTACTAAATTTTACTATATATAAAGCTATACTTTAATCTCTAATCTCTAATCTTAAAAAAGTTAATTTTTGTTTTGATAAAAATTAATTATTTTTTTTTATGTATTGTAAATTACAAGTGATAATCACCTAAGGTGAATTCTAATTATTTTCTTAAAAAAAATTATTTAAAATATAATATATTTATTTTTATCATTCAAAATTATTATATATATATTCCCAAGATCTTTAATATTAGAAGCGACAATATTATCTATACTGTTATAAAAATGGATATTACTAAAAATTTTTTATAAAAAAAAAAATACGTAGAGTAGCAAAAGTCATATAATGCTCATAAATTAGTATAAGTTATAAATAAATAACTTATGTTTAATCAATATTTAATAATATAAGATAAATAATTAGCATTAGCACAAATAAATCACTTTACTAAATTACACCTACTTATGGTGATTTACCACCTACTGTACATTAACTTCAAAAAACCGGTTAATTAATCATATGCGGTGCTCTAAATTGCAATTTATAACTCCACACACCATGAATTTAATTGACTATAATATTGTTATTTAATAAAAAGTACATATTGAATAAAAATATTTACGCCGATAATAATATTTTATTATCTATTAAATAAACACTTAATGCTAATTAATATGTTCGACATTAATAAAAGATTTGCACATTAACAAAATTTGAATACTTAAGAATTATATTTTTCTTTAAGAAATTACGGGAAATGTATAATAAGCTCTTACAATATAAAATATGAATTTGTAAGTACAATTTTCAGAGCTTTTATTATTAAACACTTCGTTCAATAATTAACTCATGTTAGTATAATAAGTATCCAAAATTCCTTTTTCAGTAATACAAATTATGCACTACCACTTGCAACAACTTTTTTAAGTCTGTCAACTTCTGTTTGCCACTTCTCAGCACTCGCATGAAATCTCTGCATCCTCGCCAATAAAAATTTCACTCTCTCTTCTACAGAGGCTGGAACATGTCCGCCACCTAATAACCATTTTCCTTCTTGTTTAACAAATAAATGTCCTAATTTCTCTAATTCTTCTTCACATTTATTTATTTTGCCAGTTTCAAGTGATAACATAAATTGGGCAGTTTGCAATTCCATTGTAGCAGCAAACAAGGAGTCGGATATTATTTGGTTAAACGCAGCTTTATAAAGTGGTTTTCCAGGTTGAATCTGATCCGGTCGACCTTTCAGAAACCCAAATTAGAAATGTTGAAACCTTTTATGTCATAAAAAACCAACAAATTTACATACCACTAAGCTGTAAAATAGTTATCAACTCTGCTTCTTCCATAGCTCTAATTGATGTATCGTCTCCATTAAAGAATGGCGAAAATTTGATTGCATCGTATGATACCTTAACATACGTGTATTTTTTAAAAAAGAATTAAGTCTATTATATATTATACAAATAAAGATGATATAAAAAGTACATCCTTGAATAGAGAAAAATTGCATACATAGTCATTTTGAATCAATTCTTTCATTACTTTCCAAAATTGTATCCCTTTCCAAGGAATTGTTTTTGCATCGTCTGTATCATCACCAAAGCCAATTTTTCGAATCTCGATATTGGCCTTTTTTATTAAATCAATTAAGGCATCTTAAACAAATAAATAATAAATTAGCGTCATACAATTTACCCATTTATAAAAAAAAAAAAAATTTAAAAATAATATTAAGCTTACCTTGAGGTGTTTGTCCGCCACGAATTTTATTTATAAAAAATCTAAGATCAGTTACTCTGCCACCTAAAAGTTTAACATGTTCTTCTAATTCTTCAACATTGTAACCTTCAACATTCGTTTTAACCAAATTCACAGCTCTTTCATTAGGAGCATCGGTAAGATTGCAATAGTTGAATGTCTTATTAGGAAATGCTTTAAGAATTAAAAAAATTTTTTACATTAAATAAAATTGTTTAAAGATATAAAATTTACAAAATGGTATAAATTATCCATTACCTTTACTCAAGCTCTTAACAATTCCCACATTAGAACTTACAAATATTACATGTGCAACACCATTATCAACCAATAAGGCAGCTACTTTGGCTAAATGACTCCAGATTTCTTGCCTTTCAGTTGTATCTTTAGTCATGAACGAATCAATCACCACGATTGGAATATCAGCAGGGTCATAAGATTCTACAAATTGAGGTTCAACAAATTTATTTGATTTCCTTTGACGTTTTTTAGTTAGAGATTCGGGTGAAATATCATGTAATGCGATCGCAAGCGTATCAAGAATCTTTATTATTTCAGAATCGGCGGATGATGAAAAACCAACTACAAAGATAAAATTATTACAAAAGTGATTATGAAAGTTATTATGAAAATCAAAAATATATTTAACGAATTTTAAAAATAATAATATTTAACATACGTGTTTTATTTCCAATCATCGCGCTTGCCAATCCATCGATAAGATTGGACATAGAGATTAATAATGAAAACACAGGGAAATATCCTACTTGTTTCGCCAATTTCAAGATAACCTCATTTTCATTGTGTGAATTTAAAATTTCATCACATTTAATCACTATTTTATTCCTATTATAAATGAAGTAATGTAAATTAAATATATACATCTTGCTAACATAAATATACTTATTGACAAAATTCAAAGCTATTATAAAGTTAGTTTGTCTCAAAAATTATTTTTTTTTTGATTCAATTGTTTATAAATAGCAATAGTTTTGGGGTTGATTTTGTCCAAGCTTTTCGCCAGCAAGTATAAACATAAATTAACAACATCTAATATCAAAAGCTTACTTTTTATCTTGAATTACTTTATCGACAAATCTACTTTTACCAGTTCCAGTTGGGCCCAATAAGACAATAAGCGTTTCTAGTATAAAATCATATTAGCATAAACTAAATTGATCAATAATCGTTTTTAAATGAAATTACAAGATAACCTGGAGGTTCTTTCAACCAATTTCGTAATTTTTGTTCTTCTTGTTCTCGTTCTTTCCAAGTACTTATGTCAGCCAATGGATCATAACTTGATTTATTCCAATATAAAATACGTTCAATTGCCTGTCTTTTAAGCCATTGATATATACGATATTCTTGTAGGTTAAACCGTTGTGTAATTTTAGATTTGATAAAGAAAATTCGGATAGGATCGAAGCTGTAAGATGATATAAAAATATGTAAATAATAATTTTAATATGAAATTTATTATGAATATTAAATGGTTTATAACTTACATAATATATGAAACCCCAGCAATTATAGCAGCAATAAGGGGAACCTAAGAAAAATAAACATTAAAAAATAGCATAAACTAAATTATTAAGATCATATACTTGAAATAAAATTGAATGTTGTCAAAGGCCTACAGAAATTCTTGGATGTGCGACCATCCAATTGTATATAAGATTTGATTTCTAGCGAGAAAAAAAAAGTTTTTAATTAGTGAAACTATCAAAGATTTTATTAAAGATTATGTGGAATAAAAATATGTAAATTATTAGATTACTTACAAGAGGCTGATCATAAAAAATATTCAACCTCGTGCTATTAATTAATCTTCCATGAACACAATTCCTAGCACTAGCAGCTGATCTCATACTTGAATATATTATCATTGCATATCGTGGGGGTTCTTTGGCTGATTCTTGTAAAGTTATGTCACGAATTAAACCATATTTTCGAAATGTGTAGAATAGAGATTCCTTAAAACATATACATACGAATTAAAATATGCATTTTTCTTTAAGTACAGTTAAAAATAAAGTATTCATCATATCAATAAATCATATTTTTGTGAAATGGCTTAGATATTATATTAACCTATAACTTGTGATTGTTCATTTGAATTGTAAAATGTAATTTATTAAAACTAATGGAAAAAATTCCGAATACTTTATTCACTGTTGTGCTTTCGAATAATATAAAAAGAACATACTATTGAGATATCAGGCCCCTTAAATTCGACACGCAGGCGGCTATAATATTGAAATTATTGAAATCATCTAAATTAAGATTCACAAACTATATGAAAAAGATTAACAAACAAACCTTGCTGGATATCTCTGAACCAAATCCTCAATAAAAGGTTCACCCTGTCGAAAAGCAAATAAAGCTAATATTTAAAATACTATTATATAAAATTAAAAAATCACATAAAACAGTAAACCCTAAAAAAAGATAATTAAACGAACCTCAACAAGATAAGCCGTATTCGGCTGAAAATTAAACCATGGGACCAATTTATTTTCAGTTAAATGATCTTTAATGTGATTTTCAATCTCTTCCAATGCAGATTCTTTAAGTTTAGGATCGGCACGAAACGAAAAGTTGACAAACATTCCACCCTCTTTCTTCCTAACAAATCAACCAAAAATTAATAAGATATATATATATGATTTTGAAGAAATCTTACCTGGGTTCTATACCTTCTACTTTAAATTCATAAGGCATCGTACTTTCGGATGGTATCCATTTTCCAGACTTAATCTTTACTTCTAATATAGATCTATTTGATCTAACAAAACGATGTCGTATATCAAAAGAACCAATTTTGATAGGATATATGTTGTCGAAATAAAATTTCCCGTGATGTAATACTGGGTCAGTCTAAGAATTGGATTGATAACTTAAAATATGGTCTACAATTATTAATAAATATTTACCATAATATGAAAAAAAAATACATACAGAAATCGATACTACAGCGGAAGCACATAATGGATTATTATGCGTTGAGAAGGTATTAACTCTCGAATAATTAGGCAATTTGAATGATAATCTTGAAGTAAAGTGAACATTATTGCGTATAATTAGCTTATTTGATATCGATGAATGATTTTTTAGCACATTAAACATTTTTTTTCTTGGATAAATAATGTACAATCGTATATTCGGGAACAAGTTGTCCGCCTAATTTTTCTGATCAACAAATTATTTATATATCAGATCTTGTAACACTCAAAATTCATTTAAATTGATGTTCGGGAAATCAGTAATTTTTTTGAATTGCAGAATTTGAAATGATGTAATGTCTGTAAAGCCGGTTGTTTTTAAAAGTTCCCAACACTAACTATAAACGGTTAGTTCGTAATCTATATCAACTATTTACCACAAATCCAGGTTTCGTGTAACCAACAATAGTCCGGGTAAGGTTTAGTAATAGCATAAGCGGGACTTATCCTTTATTTATAATAAAATTTCATTTAGTGATTGGGCCCGGATGTGTGCCACCCGGATGGGTCGGGTGAGTTGAGTTGTAGCAACCCGGATAGACGACCCGGAAATTTGGGGATCCCCCTGTAAAAAATCGTTTTATTGATTGAAGATGACATGTAATAGAATAAATGATAACTGTTGACGCCAAAATAATTTTCAGTATTATGCATAATTTTACATTGAACACCTTTAGACTTTATAATTCTTTTCATGTTAAGGTAAGCGTAGCTTACGTAAAACTTTTCGAAGTCATTTTTCTTTTTTGAAAGTCCATATAATTCACAATATACCCTTTCATAAAATCATCAAAAATTTTATATGGTTCAGATAATTCATCCGATATTTCTCATATATCGATAGGTTTAATGATATGGATATTCGGATGTCTTGATGATTCGATGTTAGGTTTAGTTTTCATCAAAGTTTTCTATTCCTCCATTGACAGACCGAAAAGCAGATCATTTTTTGAGGTTGAATCTATGCATCGCTTGGCTAATTTAATATAATAACCCAAATTTTTTCATAAGTTCATTATCAAAATTATAACCATTAAACCCTTTTTTCCGCCGATATTTCGGTCATAATGATGCCCAAAGCATAAATATCAGCTACTGGGGTATATGGTTTTCCTTTAAAATCCCTAAACTATATACATACTCTTTTTCGTATTAGAATGTCCGTCTTGCAAACCGATTTCAATGATCTGATCCCTGCAAATGAATTGATTCATTAATGCAACTAATAAATTTAATTCTCTTTCCATTTCATTTGCGATATTTCACGAAGATTATTACTACATAAAGCAGTGATGCTCATTGGAAGGTTCTAGTGACAATTACTGGGCTTCCAGATGGCGCAGCAAATTCCAGTTATTATTGCTTATTGAGTGAATTTTTTACCACTGGATGGAATGTCTAGTAGCTTCCAATGGCTAAATAAATTTACAAAATTAAGTGATCGTGTGATCCAATCTTGATAATTTTGGCATCAATAGATTCGTCTCAGTGAGGATCACGAAATATCACGTTTCGGTTAAAAGATTCCATGATTGGAGATATTTTTATATTATTAGATTGATCTACGTGTCATAATTTCTATTATGAGTTATATACTGTAAAAAACTAATGTGGTGCATAGTAATTAATATTGTATTGAAATTATTATTATTATCATGGGTCACTGTAAAAAATTTCGTTACAGCGCCTGCTACACTATGTGGTTAAGGTTGATTAGTTTTATTGAATTATCGTTATTTCTACTATGAGTCATTGTAAAAAAAAAAAAATCCTGTTACATAACTTACTATTCTGGTAACCACAGTATATGATTTATTGCGTTTGTTTGCATTAAAAATTATCAAAGATTATACGCAAAAACAAATTAGGTAAAGAGATGTCAAAATAGTAAATGCTTAATGACAAATAAATACTTCAGCACAGTTATCCTAGCGGTCGTTTTCTTTACAGGTCATTGTCTGACATTACACAAATGTCAATACATATCTGCAGCAAATCGGATGCCAGTGTCATGTCAGGTAAATGACTTGTAGGGTAAATAACATGCAACTTTACAGTGCTAGCCAGGTTAAAATAGGCAATTTTTGAATCTGTGCCTGGTTGTTGAATATCTACTTAAACATAACTAATCAGATCACGGCTGATCCTTTTAAGATTTGATAATGAACTACTTGATCAAATTCGATGATTTTATTTAATTCTATACACTCGGAGAATTAAAATAAAAAAGTTTATTGAATTTGGTTTAATGGTTGTCGAGAAATCTTCGGTAAAAGTTTAAAAAAAATCTCGAATATTCTTTGGAAAAAAGCCAAAATCGGGTGAAATTTTCCTTTTAAAACTTTTAATTTAATTCTAAAGATTCATAGGGTTAAAAAAAAAAAAAAAAATCATCGACTTTGGATAGATGTGTGTCAAGAAATCAAAGTTTAAAAAGAAAAATTTTAGTTTTTTTTCAAGATATTCAAGGATTTTTGTGAACTTTTATCGAAGAATTCTCGACATCTGTTAAATGAAATTCAATAAATTCTTTTATTTTAATTCTATAAATATATAGAATTAAAATAAAAAATTTACCAAATTTGATCAAAGCTTTTCAATCTTACAGGATCAATGCTATGATCTGTTTGGTTATATTTAAGTAGATATTTAAGAGTAGAGTATACCTAGTGTTGATCATCTGTAAATTACATATAAATCGCATGGTTTGATTGGCTAGTTTCGTGTTATCACCCACAAATCAGGGACCCTAGAAAATTTCAAAAAGATTAGAAAACATTTTTTCACAATTTTTATTGGATATCGCAATTTAAAACAATTTTACGCCTTTCTTATGCATGTGAAGTTGTATGACAAATTTGATTGATTACTAATTTTTACACCAATCAAATTGGCATATTGGTTTCGTAACTTCACATGCATACAAATTTTTTGCTATAACGATAATCAAAATCAAAGTCTTTACAAAGATCGTTCAATAAACCAGCAAACACAGTACAGCAGTAAAGATTGTATGAGATCTTCATACTACACTATTTTTTTTTTTTTACTATCATATAAGTTTTTTTTTTTTTTTTTTTTTCTTACCTTTCGCTAAATGTACCAACCTTGAACAATTAGGCTTTTTTAATTGTGAAGGTATTTATATTTGATAATTTAAATTTTTTTTTTTTTTTTGTAACTGCTATACATAGTTGAATAATAATACTTTAACTACTTTTTTTTTTTAAGTAGCTTGCTTAAATGCCACGTCAAGTTTCAGTAACAACTCGTGCGAATGAATTTCGCGAACATTTTTTTGTGGATCATGGAATTTTAATGTGCCGGTTTTGTGACATGCCTGTTAATTATGAAGTAAAATCAACTATCACAACTCATATTAACAGTGCAAAACATATTAATAATAAAGCTGTAAAAGAACGACGTGAATTAAGATTAAAGCAACCAACGCTGCATACATCAATAAGTGCAGTACAAAAAAAAAAGGATACTATATTAGATTTGGTCGAAGCATTCATTGGTGCTAATATTCCGTTAGAAAAGGTTGACAAGTTACGACCATAGCTTAAGGATAATCTTTTTAATAGTGGCTCTATTCTCTCGGCTGAGGCTTTAAGGCAGAATTATTTAAAGCCGGTATATGAGAAACATATTTCAATGGTTAAATTAGAATTTGTTGGTAAACCCGTTGCAATTATTGCTGATGAAACAACGGATGATTGTGCCAGAAGTGTAGTCAACATTTTGTTTAATTACCAAAATGTAACTAAATTAGTTGTAGTAGATTTTCTTAATGAGGTTAATAATGTGACGGTAGGACAAATTATTCTTAGAACTTTAGTTGAATGGTCTATTCCATTTAATGCACCACGACTTTTAGTTTCTGACTCAGCATCATATATGAAAAAATGTTTTTATAATATTTTAAAACCAGTAATGCCTCAGTTATTTCATATAACATATATTGCGCATATCCTAAATCTTATCCCTTAATATGTAGACCAACGCAGGCAAATTTGCCTGCGTTTTTGCACTTTTTTAGCTCTGATTTACTTTT